>JAUCBJ010003659.1:0-43142 GCA_032718475.1 Nemertoderma westbladi
AACGGAGAGAAACTTAGATTCCTCATCGAATGTTTGGAAGGACCTCCCAAGTCAATGGCGTTAAAATTTATTGGACATCCAGATGGATTAAGACAAGTTTGGGATACACTAAACATCAGGTATGGTAATAGGAATGACATAGCTGGGTATTTGTATGCAAAATTAATGGCGCCCCGAAAGTTTCTTAGCAGCGGGATTATAGAGTTTTCCGATGAGATTCAGGAGATCTGTAGACAATTAGATTGGCTAGGTAAGTCTCATGAATACCAGAATTCTATGGTTGTAAGAGCCTTAGCATCTGCTTTGCCCAAGGGTGGAGTAGGTACACGCTGGGATAAGAAGGTGTTATATATGATGGAACAACAACGACGAGACCCTACCATGACTGATCTCATGTCATTCTTAGATAGAGAAGTGAAATTACAGCTCCTAAGGCAGTCCAGAGAGAAGACATTGGAAAACAAGGTAAGTGAGAAACCCGTTTCTAGGAGAAGGGTAACACCAGTATGTTATACCGACGACGGTGAAAGCCAAACCTCTCAAGGAGAGGACAGCGGGAAAGACACTGACAGGCCTTATTATGTCAATAAAATGCCTAAAGATCAGGTAAGTAAATCCAAGTCTCGACCCAATGACAGAAGGGAACCGGTACAAAAAACCCTTCCTACGTCTCCTAAAAGAATTCAGGTGAGAAAGCCCGAGGAAAGAACAAGTGTGCACCACATAGCACAGGTTAAAGTAAGTAACATCAAGCCGAAATGTGTGCTGTGCGACGGGCCCCACCGTTTAAATGCGTGTGATAAATTCCTGAGGAAATCACTCGAGGATAGACGTGAAGTCATGTGGGATAAGCGGTTGTGTTATAATTGCCTCAGACGAGGACACCAACGGCGAACCTGTAACTCCGACGCAAGGTGTGCAAAGTGCGGCGCAAATCATCATATCTTGTTGCACACGGAATTCGAACGAAACAGCCCGAGTCAGGTAAGTGAGTCCGAACTACATGTCCAATTCAGTGATGTGAACGACACTGATCAATCTGAGATGGAAGGATTCTATACGGACGAGTTCTCCGACCAAAACGAATCCTGTTACCTAATAAACACCACCGCAGTGTATCGAGCACTCGTGTATGAAAAAGACACAGACAGCGACCTCACCCTAACTACTTCAGATCAACAACCATCTTGGAAAGCGCCAACTTCCAATATAGGAATCCGAGAATTTCCTGTAGTCCAGTTACGGGTCCACGGACCTCAGAAGAGCTATATAGTGAACGCCCTCCTGGACTCCGGTAGCACAGGAACATTCATCGATAAAGAACTAGCCGAAGTCATCTTTGCTGGACAACCCAAGTTCCGAACCAAGCTAAACATGTCAGGAATCATGCAAGTTTGGAAATCTACAGTAACAGCTGATTATTATGTAGGCGCGTTGTCCACCCCCCAGGACGAACTAGGAGAACATAGCATAAGGTCAGTGAAAATGGTGGCTATAAAGAACTTCGCTACTACTCAAGCAGACCTTTATAATTGGGACGAGGATGAGAGCATCCAACATCTTAACATACCTCGATTCCAGACTGATTATCCTGGAGTGCAAATACTCATCGGCCAAAACGCGCATGAGGCGCTGGAGACATTAGAGAAACGACCTGCTCAACCGCAGCCACTACAGACCTATGCGGTAAGAACTAGAGTAGGGCTCCTTACTGGACCTTCCCGTAGAACGCTCAGGGAAAGACTGCTTCAAGATCGCGTCTGCCAGGTGAGTGAATGGGAAGATGATACTAGTGAGGGAGACGACCCAACTGAGGGAACACCACACTCCTCAGATAATGACAATCTTAGCTCCAATGTAGATCAATGGAGATATTGCCCCAAGAAGTTTAATCCAACGGACATCGCTTCCAGAGGAGCAACTCCTCAAGAACTGACAGATACTATAGACCGGTTAGGTGAACCCGACTTCCTGATTAAGGAGAATGAATGGCCTCCCCATCTTACTCCGACTGAGATTAGACCAGCCAAGGGAGCGGAGAAAGTCGAACCTGAAACCCGGACGGGTGGATCGGAGTTATTTGAACCCGGGATAGATCTGTCGGTATTACATGTTGCCAGGGACGACGCCGTGGATCTGGGCCTCCCCTCCGCGAGTGGATCCTTCATGAAGATCAGAGAGAGCGATTGGAGCTCTGGAACATCAGACTTCTCGCAGGGACTCTCACCTCTCCTGCAGAGAGCGACGGACCACTATAGCTCCTGGAATCGGCTTTGTGACGCCGTCATATACTTTGAGCGATGTTTCTATCGTCACTATTCCAGGACGAAGAGGAAACCTGGAATTGTATTCAGGATGCAGCGACTCAATCACCCAGTCGGTAGTTTGTGTTTATCGGAAGGGAATGGAGGACTCTCCGGAAACTGTGGAAGGCAAGATTCTCTTCCCACGACCACCTCCCTAATCCTTCAAACATCTAGGGACTCCATAACGTAACAACATATGGAGTGGGTGTGTGACTCTATTATTTTATATTATTTTATTATTTTTATATTTATGTATGTATTACTATGTAATTTTATTATAATCGTTTTCTTTAATTTTATTCAGTAGAATGTTATTTTAGCGATTATTTAGTAGATTAGTGCAATATATATTCGCGTTTATTACTTAATTACGTATATATTATATTTAATGCGACGGCAAGAAATAATTCTTTTCCTCTTTCCTTACTGTCCGTATCATATTATAAATACGTGACTACAGTAAGATGAAATGTCCGTACTTATTAAAGTACAATAAAGCCACTACTATATTTAAGTATTATTGGTAGGCAGAGTATTAGGAATGCAAAGTTCAGATCCTCGTGTCTCGGCTAAACCAAGCTCTGGGTAGACCTTGGAAACGACTTGCCTCTTCACACTGACATTGCTTCGTGCGATATTGCTCTCATACCGTATATTAAATAATACATATAGTAGCGTGATGTCCCTTTAACAGTAGCGTATAACGCAAAATAAATCTGTTAAACCCTTTGACCATCTGTAATTCTAGTCGATTAAGATATCGTGGCACCCACCGATATACTTGAAAGACAAATTATAGAATCAGTGGTTAACGTCCCCAGACAAGTTCTGGAATAAATCGGTGCCCATCTCAAATATTAATTAGTTAATATTTACAAATCAAATAAGTCAAAATCTGTAAAATTCAGATCCTTCAACAATTCTAGTCAATTAAGATATCGTAGCATTTACCGATATTCTTAAAGAGACAATTTTCTTAGAATTAAGGATCTTGTGTCCCTAGACAAGTTCTAGAATCAAAATATGTCCATTTAATTATCAAATAATAAAATTTCAGGGAATAAATTTAAATTCATGTCTTTTAATGAATTTAATAAATTGCCATTTTACGCAATTTATAACATTCCCAAAATTCCATTAATTAATAGATCAAGGGAGCGGAGATTTATATTATTATGCGTATGCGTGTACGAAAATCTCCCAAATATAGTTAATAGCCGATAAAATTCGTAAAGTCATGTATAAACAGGACATTGACTATTAAAGAATTACTATTAAATAACATCCCAGATCTGTATGCATGGGAATCACCCTAATTCTACCGCTAGCTTTGCATAATGTCACCATAGCAACAACCACGCTAGAATTAGAATTGAGTTAAAAGAACAATAGAAAGCTTGTCCCATTGAATAGCATAGGGAATAAATAGTGCACTGATAGTATCCAAGGATACATAATAATACAGTGACATTCTGGAAGGCATTGACTAACGGACAAGTGACCCGAGTGTGTGTAATTTGTGACAAGTTGTGTGTGTGGTATTTGTGAGTTTATAGGTGAATGTTACTGCTAAGGTGTGTTTACAGTAGCTAGTCGCAATCGTAAAAGTAACCTAACTCTCCAAGGAAACCTGAAGTACATCTAAGCCTTTGGGACGGACAGTTGAGTGACTTGTGCCGGTTGTCGTTGTCGTTGTGCGGCTACGTCGTTGGCGAAAGTACAGCGTCGACGACACATCGGCGCTGAGGATCTCGTACTGTCCGGGGTTGATTGGGGTAGGCAGCGACGCCCGCTCGCCTAAATATAAACTCATTATAATATGGATAAACTCATATATAGCAGATATGACGGAGTTGATAGAAGATGGTCTTGGTATCGGGGAGCGATATACTCTACTTTTACAAGCGTTTGTTGATAGCTTAATACGCGGCGACGTTAGTCCAACTGCTGCGGAGGACGATGGTCGTTATATCGAACCGCCAATGTCCCAAGAGCAGCTCGCGCGAGTTGGACTATAGAAAATTCGCTGCTCGATATACGCGGCGTAATGGTATGTATATGGACTTCTTAACTACTGGTCATCCTATCGATTTACACAATACGGACTATGTAGACTATATATCCTGCCCAGCGGAGTCGGAACCATAAACGGAAATTCGAATGCGAAAATTCTATTCGAAATCGACTCGAAAGAAAAAACACTTAAGAAACAAATGGACGCGGTAACTCCAACGTATATTTGGAATTTTTGATAGAAGCATTGTAACAACAAATAAATATCACCCGCGTTTACCCTACCAGACGTGCGTCTTTGGTATTATTACGATAAATGCCCTAGACCCAACTAATAAACGGAAAGACATAAACATCCATGTAAACCGAAACTTGTTGACGTATCACCCATGTTCACTCGGCTCGAACGATCCTGGAGTAAACCTACGATCAGAGTCCCGGAATACTCGGTCAAACCTCCTCATTCCTTAGTTGGACCTCAGACCTGCGATCTTGGTGGTGTCGCGGATCCTCGCGGACTGTATTCACTGTTCAAAGATCTAGTGCTACCCTAACAATTAATCGGTAACACTCCGACAGTGATTTCTAGCTAGCCGCCCATCTTACCTAGCCGGATTGTGACGCGGACACCTAATATCACTATCCAACCGTATGGTCGTCCACGTTTAACGCGATACAACCCCTCATCAAGGTGAAGGAGAGCGTTGTACGAAACGAGTTAAACGCTATTTTATAAAGATCAAAAAGGAAACCTGCGTTTGTTCAGATAAACGTAAGTTATAACAGTGAGTCCAATCGATAAACGAATTGGCCTTATCTCAATTCGATTGGGAAATCCAGAATCTCTAAGAAGTTATCGAACTTGGACGATCCTATTCTCTGCGAGAGTTTTTGGATGAACGTATCCAGCTACGAGCGGAGGAAAATCAGCTCGAGGAGAAGCATATCGAAACGGCAGATACCTCGACCACAATCCTACACCTTCTGATGCAATCATATTGCACCCTTCACCCAGGAGTTATGGCCCTCCTAGTAAAGTGGCTCCCCCCAAAGAGAAAAAGACTCTTGCTAGCCTCAAAAAACTGCGTAAACGCCGTCTGCGTAAGAAAGACTAACTGTTTAGAGTATCTTTATGTTTTAGAAACTGTGATTTTTATATTTTATAGACTGAAAATCCCATTTTCTGGGAGCGGTGTAAAAGCCTTTGCTGAATTGCCCCGTTATTTTTATTATCTTTTACATTAAAATACTCTGTAGTTGATTTAATAAGTGTAAGAGACCGTATTATTGCTGTATCGGTGTTTTTAGAGGATCTAAGACCTATTTCCTCCGTATGTGTACTGTGAAAGGCATATTTTATGATTCTATGGCAATTCGTGACGCAAAGGGGTGATAGCTACTCTTGAACAGTAGTTACTATGACTACGGTTAACAGCTGACATTCATACGTGTTGATTTCCTTTGTTCTACGGCGTCTCTCAGTTCAGTCAGCCAATTAGAGCGTTTTTGTGGCTCCTTGTACAGAAAATTTCCGAGAAATGACGCAATGCCTATGTGCAGTGTTTACATTCAGTCCTGAGCCTAAGAAAGAACGGCTTGGAAGTATTTTGTGCCTTACTGTTTTTAGTCTTACACTAGTAGGTTTAATTATAAAGGGCATATATCCTTTAACTGACCTGACGCACCTAACGACTACCTGACTCAGGGAATCACCTGCTGACTGATGATACATGCTGACTGCTGAAACATTGCAAACTCATAGCAATCAGTGTTTTCATTGTTGTTTTATACTGCTATTTACTGTCAGTTCTTCATAACATGGTTGATGAATTATTATATTTGGAATAACGATAAATAACCCCGAAACCCAATGTTCTTGATATACCGAAGGTAAGAGAGAAGGGTTACAGAATAACGATTGTGACTTATGTTAAAGTGGTTTGAAGTGAATCTAATGTTATTTGATAGACCCTACATGATTCAGCCTGTGTTCCTTTTATATGTGACTAAAATCAGTGAAGATTGGCAGATTAGTGTGCAGTATTGTGCAGCATTGTGTATGAGTGAGTCTGTTAAAGAAGCAATTCCTAAAGAATGCGCCATATATGTGAATTATAATTAAGCCATATCGTTGTGAGTAGTTTAAGTCATAACTCTGTTTATATAGATAAAGCGCCACGTCCTAAAGGAACTGTTAATATTACCGAAGGTAAATAATATTGTCAGAGATTATATAATACTGTCAGTCGAATAATACATTAGGCTTACATAGCAATAAAATTAAACCGTCGAACCCAATCTCCCGGGAATCTCCAGCGGGTGAATGGTCGCGCACGGATTGGTTTCGACTAGTGTAGTGAATCAAATACTTGTCATAGACTAAAAACCGATTTAATATCTAGAAGACATCTTAATTTGGTGGGTTAAACTGCCAAAGGTCTGAAAGCGCGAACAATAATCCTATATTATTATCTTATATGTTGTCTATAATAAAGACGCTCCTAATTGCCTATCAAATAAACAAATTATTCTTCTTTATGGGACGTAACCGTGTAAACTGGGTGAAATCCATCTATAGTTGAAGATATTACAATCACATAGATCATCTTATTGTGTTATACACAAGAGCATAGCAACTGCTCTTACAGTTTGGGAAAACTCAAATAAAACTCTATGAAATTTACAATTATAAATAAATAAATAAAATTATATATTAATTATTTTACTTCTTAGTAATTCTTTACTATACCACGTTACCACGTTAACCTCTGTAGCCAAGTTGGTATGTATTACAGTCTATCATTTAGGCGATTTTAACTACTGTAGCTAAACTTTAAATTTTGAAGAAGACACCTTTATTTAATTTGGATACAAATATGGACAGCAAAGGTGTTCAAATGGACGACGAAATTCATTCAGCTTCGGAATCTGATGTATCCACACAATCTGGTAAGTCACCTCTTACATCTACACGTACGTATTGAAAACGTTATCTCACCAACTCCTGTTGCATCTGTTGTAAATCCTACCGTAGGAATGTCTAGTGAGAGTTTAGTACCTAATCTAACTCACGTAAAGCGAATGATTGCTGGTTATAAGGCTCATTTTACACGACGTTTCAATGAGTTTACCATTCAAAGGTCTGCTACATTCGACCCTACTAATGTCGATTCTATATTTATTTATTGTATTAATGTATACAAATCTTTGTGTAGTCACTATGAAAAATCAACTTTCGATTTCGAAAGATTTGGGTTTTCTGACGTGTCACGTGAGCTAGCTGCACAATCAGTAACTGTACTGTCAGACCTTGAATCCAAACTCAATGACATTCGCGAATATATTAATAGCAATGAGCATACCGTGACTCAGACCCAGACATGTCAGAGTAACGCCATACCATTTGTAGTTGTGCCTTCAGATGTTCCACAGTATGTATCATCTCATGAACAATTGCAAGTTGGCGAGCTCAAACGTAATCGAACAATTTCAACTCACTCTGGCTCTACAGCACATTCTCGAGCCTCTAAGAGCGCATCAGTTCGAGTTCATCGTGCCAAAGTCAAGCGAAAATTACTTCTGCTACAGCTCGAGCAGTCAGGAGCAGCTGCTCAGGCAGATCGGGCTGACACATTGTTATTACAAAAATCAGAGCGGCTATTACAAAAATCAGAGCGGCAACAGAAAGAAATTACTCGCTTGGCAAAGGAACGTGGCCTACGCGATGCTCTTGCACTTGCAGCACTTGAAGAAGCTTTAGAGTTGAAATTACCTGAATTTGGAGAAGCAGAAGCAGATTATGTAGCTTCTGCGCTATTGCAATCACCAAAAAAATCTATCACGTATGACGTACCAATTAATTTACAAACTGAAAGTAATCTTAATAATAATGTGGCTGTTAATACAAGGATCCAATCAGAGTCTCCAGTGGACCCTGTGCCATGGCAACCACAGGCCTACCTGTTAATGTGAGTGCCTCAGATTCCTATGAATCAGCACAAAATAATCTGCAGTCCAGTCAATCTCAGTCCTACCCTGTCACTGTAGAAACAACATCAGTAGTGTCATCTCAACTTCCAATTTTTTCTCTTACGTCTCCTATAAGACCTACTAGTGCTCTAATTAATAGTAGAGTTTCTGAAATTATCGCACTAGGTAATTTTTGTACAACTGGTCTCTTTATACCCCCAACATCGCTTTTTAATACTGCATCTTCCTTAAGTCAGTATTCTCAGAGATATCCTAGAAGTTCCTCGGCCGGACAATGCATTTATTCATCCTATACTTCTGGAGGACAATATGTCCCATCCTATCTTACTACCAGCCGGGAACAATATAGTCAAGAGGAGCCTGTGGCATTTACATCTCTTGATGTAAATAGCCTTACATGTCCATCTATATATGTTTCAACATGCCCCATAGGGGGACAATTCCCCCACCCTTCTCACCCCATAGGTCAAAGTGTCCCATCATGTCCCAGCAATGTTCCGGGACAATCTGCACGAGAGAGGCACCCCAAGTTTGCCTCTTCTGCGCTATACAATACCCATAATATATCTCACGTCCCATCATTTACCATGGGGGGACAAAACTTATATGACGAGGGACAATATTTCCCATATAGTACCACTGGCCTACAGTATCAATACAGTGAGACTCCTGGATTTTTATGTAATCCCGTAGCATCTGTAACTGCTAGTTCAATCTCTGTTGGTCAGTCTGCAGTAAATGCTCCTAATTCAAATCATGTACAATTTGCCATGGGGGGACACAATGGTCCAGTATATTTCGATAGAAATGCTCCTATTTCTGCACTATCGGGTATTACATCCATGAACCCTAATGATAGATCTTCTATTTCCATTGCAGGTGACCCCACTATAGTATCAAGTGGTGTCTATTTTGGAGGGTCCCCATTATCCAACCCACACAATGGTGCGCCATCAGATTTTGCCTTACAAGATTCTGGTCTCTCTCACACCCTGGATGCCTTAGGCAAATTAAATACTAAGCTATCCTTGCCACGCCCTGAACCTACAAAATTTAGTGGTGATTCAGCTAAGTATATATCTTTTGTGGCTACTTTTAAGGCTCATATCGACTTACGTGATTTTTCTGATGTGGAAAAATTGCAGTACCTTTTACAATATACATCTGGCAAACTTCATGAGCTAGTGGAGGCTTATGAAGGACTTTCAAATGGTTACACTAAGGCTTGGGAGACCTTGCATAAACGTTATGGTCACCCTAGTGTAATCATTGAAGCTACACTAAGAGATCTCGTCTCTTCTGTAGATTTAAATGGATCTTTTGGAATAAAAAGGGAAAAACTTCGTGACTATGCTGATAAGGTAAGAAGTAAGGTTACCATTCTTCAGCACTTGAGCAACAGTCATGAAATGAATGCTACCTCGAACCTCAAACAAGTTGCCTCTAACCTACCAACTGAGCATCTTGCAAGATGGCGTCGAGTTGCTCACGGTATTCATGCTCGTTCTCAAAGGGAACCCACTCTTAATGAGCTTGCGGACTTCCTTGACAATGAAGCCGATATTATAAATGACCCTGTTTATAGTATAGTTGATCGTGGCTCATTTGAGCCTCGCCCAAAGGTTACAACCTTGGCCACTGAAGTACATATCCCAGTTAATTCAGGGGTCAGTAATAATCCCAAAGTGTTAAAATCCCACCCCTGCCCATGCTGTAAACAACATGGGCATAAAATCAGTCAATAAAAAACCTTTCTAAATCTTACACCCCAAGAACGGTTAAACTGCGTACGTTCATACCAGTTGTGCTTTCGATGTTTTGCAAATTCACATCTCATTCCGGACTGCAAATCTGTTGATGTGTGTTTTGCTCCAGATTGCAAAGGAAAACACAATACCTTATTACATGGTGCGTATGTATTTTCAAAGACTTCCGATTCCAATAAATCGAAACAGAGTGTCAAGGACCCTGCGAGTAGTAAGAGCTCTGGTAGCCACACCGACCGACCAAAATCTAAAGGTGGCAACATCAGCGCACAAAGTTCAACCAATTCCATGTCTGTACACTTATCAATTGCCAAAGTACAACCCATATGGTTATCAGTAGTCCCAGTAACCATATGAATTGCCAATAAATCACTCACTACATATGCACTTCTTGATGATGGGTCTACTGCGACATTTGTTGACAAAAATGTAACCGATACTCTTGGTATCATTCCCGAAACTATTTCTCTTAATGTTAGTACTGTCTTCCAATCAAATATGTCTGTTTCTTTAGGGGAAATATCATGTAGTATCTCACCTATCAAAGGACAGCCAGAAATTAAACCCAATTTTGTCATGCCTCAAGTATTTGTAGTCCCCGATTTCAAAAGGGATTACTCATATGATGTAACACAACTGTGTCCTAAAACGCTCCAGCACTTAGATCACATATTGCCATATGTGACATGCTGCCCTAATCTTGATATCCCATCAATCACAATTCTGGTTGGTGGTAACCATCCTGAGGCCCTAGCTAGGGATGTACATGTATTCCCAAAGGCTGGGAACCCTAATCCCTCTGCAATTAGGACACCATTTGGATGGTGCATAATCGGTCCTGTGAGCTGTAAAGCAGTTGAACCCAATAGTACAGTAACACAGTTTAATCACATCACAGTCAGTGACCCTTGCACAGACCGCGACATCTCTAAACAGGTCACTCAATGGATGAAATTTCAGAGTTTTGCTGAAAGTTCACCTTCAGACCCAAAACCCTCACCCCTGATCGATGAGTTTCTATCACCATCCATGGATGACTTAAAAGCATTAGAAATGTTTTCTAAGTCAATACGTCTAGTGGATGGTCACTATCAGGTAGGAATGCCCTGGAGGGACTCACCTCCATTATTAATTAATAATTATAATATGGCAAAATCTCGTTTCGCATATTTAATCCGTCAGCTACATCGTAAGCCACATATCCATGCCCTTTATCAACAAAAAATAGACGATTATGTCTTGAAGGGTTATGCTCGCAAACTCCTACCATGTGAGATAACTCCAGGGCCACAGACATATTACCTCGCCCATCATTTTGTTGAGAATCCCAACAAGCCTGGTGAGATAAGGATCGTAAATGATGCTGCTGCCTTATACCGAAGGATGTCCCTCAATAGTCATCTCACCAGTAGCCTTATTGGAATTCTTTTGCGTTTTCGACAATATCCTGTGGCTTTCACCTGCGACATAAAGGAAATGTACCACCACGTGAGAGTCACACCAGGCGATGCCGATAGTCTTCGCTTTTTGTGGCAGCCCGATGGCTCTACCACAGTGGAGACTTACCAAATGTTAGTACATATATGTTTAATGTTTAATGTTTAATAGTTTAGGGTAAGAGGAAACCTGATACGACACCAACGAAATACATGTACTCAATCCAACGTAGGACTGTTAAAAACTGGCGATGCACAAACAACAAACTAATATAGGTTAAAACAAAGTAGTGTAGAATCGGTAGAACTATTGAAATTTGAATAAGATATGTATGGATTATTAAAAACCGACTGAATTAAAATTTAAATAAAATATGTATGAATTACTAAAAACTGACGGGGTAGGCAAACAACGTACGTACCATAATTTTAAAAAAGTATTTAAAAATATTGACAATAAATTTGTAAATAAGTACTGTTCTACAGGCTTAAAAACATGTCAATAAACAAATAGTCTAAATTGATACCAAATTTAATTAAAGATTTCTTACGTGAAATCCGAGATATCATATTCCGAGATATCATCCGTCATATTTGGTGCATGCGATTCATCCTTTGTGGCATCAGGATCAGTCAAACGAACTGCTATTGATAATGCCAGTCATTTTAGCCCGGAGGTGATTGATGCCATTAATCGCCACATGTATGTGGATGATGGCCTCAAAAGTGCAGCATCTGTCTCTGAAGCTATTCACATCGCTTCTGGGATGGTAGATTGCCTCAAATTAGGTGGCTTTCTCCTTACAAAATTTGCCTCCAATTCTAGACAATTCGCAGATGCCTTTCCCGATTCAGAAAAGGCAAAATCCTTCATTAACTTAGATTTTGATAATCTTCCTATAACCCGTGCCCTTGGAGTTTCCTGGGACACAAATTCAGATAACTTCATATTCTCCTATGTGCTTAAAAACACACCATTAACTAAACGGGGATGCGTCTCTTTGACTAGCTCATTGTACGATCCCATTAACTTTATCTTGCCTTTAATCATAGCAGGTCGATTAGTTATAACAAAAATGTGGTCAATGGAATTAGACTGGGATACCCCATTCCCACCAGATACAGCACGTCAATGGATGAAGTGGCGAGATCAAATTCCTATGCTCAGCGAACTGGAAATCCCTAGGATGTACATCCCCGTCCATTCGGGTCCAATCAACTACCAGCTACATATTTCTCAGACGCTTATAAAATGGCCTACGGTACAGTATTGTACATCCGATCTGTAAGTGATAATGAAATAAATTCATCTTTCGTTTTCAGCAAAGGTAAGTTAGTTCGTACAGCCTCTGGACATTCAGTTCCTCGATTAGAGCTCCAAGCTGCAGTTTTAGCAGCACAGGTAAGTGAAACTGTGTTAGAATCCCTAGACTTACCAATCGCTAAATGTTATTTTTGGACAGACTCTACTGTCGTACTTGGGTACATAAACAACACCGTCAAGCAATTTCGATGTTTTGTTCACAACCGCGCTAAGTATATCCTTGATCGTACAACCAGTTCACAATGGCAACATGTACCTGGTCATTTAAACCCTGCAGATGACATTACTCGTGGGCTTACAGCAGTCAAGCTCATTAATTCACAGAAATGGTGGCATGGGCCTCCTTTTCTCGTTCAGCCTGAGGAAACATGGACGACAGTATCAACCATATGCCCAGAAACTATCACTAATACACTAATCAATAACCCAGATGTGCTAACTTCTCATATATTGGTATCATCTGATATTGATTATAACGATGACATCACCATGACAGACTTCTGGTTTGACATAGTTGTCGAAGAACAGACACCATACCACAATCCTGACACTGAAATAATTCTTAATGTCCACATTGATTCTAACACAGCATTTAATGCTATAGGTTCACTTATAGCTAAACATTCGTCATGGAATAAATTACAGACTCTGTTCGCATGGATCTTACGTCTTTGCAAGTATTCTTTAAATCCAAATTCGGTCTTAAATCTTAAAGGGAAATTTGTCTCGGTAAGTGAACGTCACCATGCTGGACGATGTCTAATTTATTTCTCACAGAGGCAATCCTATCCCAACGAAATTCAAATGTTACTGCATTCATCCCCAGTAGCTTGCTCAAGCCCACTAGCTAATCTAGCCCCAATCCTAACTCAGGATGGTTTATTGCGGGTAGGTGGCCGCATTACCTCCGCCCCAGTATCCTACGATACAAAACACCCTATAATTTTGAGTAAGTTACACCCACTTACAAATGTCATAGTATGGCACTGGCACATCTATTTATTACATGCCGGTCCCAACCAAGTAGTTGCCAAGGTAAGGGAATCCTATTGGATCCCTGGCCTTATCACTTTCTGCAAGTCTTTAATACGTAAGTGCTTTAAATGTCGGCAATGTAAGGCTCCACGTGTGAATCAGCTTATGGCGCCATTGCCGTCCTCTAGACTGACCCCATATGAGCCGCCATTTACGTTTTCAGCCGTTGATATGTTTGGTCCACTAAAGGTCAAATACGGGAGAGGTTCTATAAAGCGTTATGCCTTTATCTTTACGTGCCTTAACTGTAGAGCAGTACACCTCGATGTAGCTGCTGATGCATCAGCTGATGCCTTTATCAATGTGTTCTTCCGTTTTAAAGCACGGAGAGGTTCGCCAAAGGAAATAGTTTCAGACAATGGGGGAAACTTCGTAGGTGCCGAGTCAGAATTACGGCAAAACCTGGAACTATGGGAACATCAGATCGATATTGCCCTGCGCCCAAAGGGCATTACATGGAAATTTATAACACCGTACGCCCCCCATATGGGTGGTGTATATGAACGGCTGATCCGTTCAATCAAACAAGTTCTGTTTCAGGTCCTTGGCAATTCTCTTGTCACAGATGACGTGTTAGTGACATCATTAGCAGAAGTAGAGTGCATTCTAAACAGCCGCCCCTTGTGCCTTAGTACCGATGACCCTAAAGCTGATGAAATCTTAACTCCGAACCACCTTCTATTACAGCGCCCTGCTTACAATTTACCACCAGGTCCCATCTACGACAGTGATACATACTCAACTCGTAAATGGCGCCAGGCTCAGTTACTAGCCAATCATTTTTGGACCCGCTGGGTACGCGAATACTTAGTGACACTTCAATCAAGACAGAAGTGGACACGTGTTCGCAACAACCTTGCAGTAGGCGATGTCGTATTGCTTGTAGATGAAGGTCAAACACGCAGTAGTTGGAGTGTGGGTCGTATCACGCAAGTATACCCTGATGATGTGGGGTTAATTAGATCAGTTGAAGTAAAAACCTCTTTGGGAGTTTACAAAAGACCACTTGATAAACTATGCCTCTTAGAGGAAATAAATAAGTAACAATAAACTGCTACTAAAATTAATTAACCAATAAACCAGCATACTTTGTATACTTATCAAATAGTAAAATAATTTATCTTAATTTCCTTTTAGGTTTTGGCTACCAAAATTCCTGGGTGTGATGTGATGGTCGTCCACATCTTTGTTGACTTCCACTGAAGGATGAATATTGAACTCGGTCAAATGGAACTATAAGCAACGAACTATAAAATGATAACTAGAGATCCTTTGTTAAAGAGATTATTAAGTATTAACCGTGTCAATTGGTGATTGTCGAGCTTATAGTGTAAAAGCTTTTGCGGACATAACAAGTCATTTTTCCGCAATGCGCAGAAAACTCTAAAATAGCCCTAAATTTATCCAACTAAGCTTAGCTTTTAGCTTATCCGCTTTATCCAGCTAGTAAAGTCCAACTACAGCAGCTAGAGAAACCAGGGGTTGGGGAAAGTATGGGGGGTAGGGGGGGGGGGGGGGTAGGGTGGGGGGGGGGTGGGGCTATGGTTGGGGGGGGGGGGGGGGGGGGGGGGTGGGGTTTAATCAGTGACAATGTCCGTGGGTATACCTTATTCAGCTAATTTTGCGAATTTAGTTGAGGGCCTTGGTGGCTACTATAATAACATGGCACCGTGAAAATTTACTGCGTTGTATTGATTTATGTTTTAATTATGTGGATTATGCAATAAATCGACATACAAAATTAGATATTTAAATTTAAATAGAGGCAAACAATATTTCCTTAAATTTACGCGAAAAAGTATTTTTGTTTTTTGATTCACGAGCAGCTAGCGGAATGTCGTTCCAAATCAAGGGACCTTGATAACTCAGGGACCGTTTCGAGGAATCTAGCCGGACTGATGGCACATGATAGTTTCCATGTGCTACAGAACGCGTGAAATATCTGTGGGTGGAAGCAGTTTTTATGAATAATTTGCCTATATGGCTAGTATTAAGTTTAAGTTAAGTTAAGTTAAGTTAAGTTTATCTCTTTTATTCATTAAAACTCATAGTTATGATAAATAACACATGTGGCAGTCTACATTAAGAGTAGACTGATAATCAAAATGAATAAGCGTCGTAGGGCCAAGGTGTTGCTTCGCAGCACCTGTATGTACAGTATGTAAGCTACTATAAAGTAATATACTTAAATTCAAGCTAACCAATTACTGTATAGCACAAACAAATTATAATAACTGATTAGATATAATATTACTATAATTGATATCGTGCATGAATAGGGCTGCTTGATGTTTATATAATAATTCAAGGGGCAAAATAGATAGAGATTTATATAGAGGTAGTGAGGAGGATTGAGAGTGTGAAAAAGTTACGCAGCGGACAAATTTATTTATTTTGGTACGTAGAGGTTTAAGTATAGTGGGATAGGTACTTCCCCATATGATTATACGATAGTTTATATATGGATGTATAAGTGAAAAATTAAGTTGTCTGAGTATAATCAGTGGAAAAGAGTGCCTAAGTTTATAAAAGATGCCAATTGTTCTAGAAATTTTTTTAGTAATAAATTGCACGTGTGACTTCCAGGATAGTTTGTTGTCTACATGAATTCCTAAAAATTTTGTGCATATGGATTTATTAACATTTTTCGAATTAATTTGTAGTGGAGGTATATTTGTTGTATTTTGCACCGTATTTGTGAATAAAGTAAATTCCGTTTTAGATAAGTTTAATGAAAGGCGATTGTCTACTAACCATTCAGTCAGTTTATTTAATTCGTTATTAGTTTCATGTATTAGAGTATTAATATGTTTAGCTGATTGAAGGAGAGTAGTGTCGTCGGCAAAGAGAGTTGTTAGAAGAGAAGTAGCGTTAGGCAAGTCATTAATGTACAAAAGGAACAGTAACGGTGATAGAACGCCTTGATTATAAGAACGTAAATCTATTATCATTGAACACTGCATTGAACACTTAACTCACCTTAATCAACTCATTTTACACCTAACTTGTCATTCTACTGAATCACCGCATTGTTTTACTTCTGCTATTAATTGTTGTTATATTAATGGATATGGTTGTTATATTTGGAGAATACCGATAAATAATCATAAAACCCCCAATCTTCTTGATTACTGAAGGTAAGAGGAACAGGTTTACCGTTAGCAACTACGACTTAAATTATAGTGGTTTTTGTGTGAATTAAATGCTATTTCATAATCCCTACATATGTCAGTTGCGATCCTCCTTATATATGATCAAATTCAGTGACGGTCGGCAGATTAGTGTGAAGTAGTGTGAAGTCGTGTGAAGTAGTGTGAAGGTAATAAAGCATCTCCTAAAGAATGCGCTATTTACGAAACTCTGTGGCCATCTAGTTGTGATTAGTATAAGTCATAACTCTGTTTTTATACTTAAAGCGCCGCGTCCTAAAGGAACTGTTAATATTTCCCCGAAAGTAAATATATTGTCAGAGATTATATAGTAACGATCAATCGAATAATACAGTAGGTCTACACTGCAATAACTTCAAGGTATCCGAATCCAGTCTCCCAAAACCGTGGGTGATAGGGTGACTGGCTTCGTCTGATGTAACTTCAGTACATTAGGTAATTGTTAAATGCTAAAGTCGATTTATAAATAAGAGGACAACTAAAATTGGCAGGTTAAACTGCTAAAGGTCTAAAAGCGCGAACAGTAATAGATTTTAAGTTTCTTTATTGCGCCGTAGGCAATAAAGTCGAATGTACCGGTCGGACGGTAAACTGTAGGCCTAATAGCCCAATCACCCGAACTGGTACTTACAGGTACCCAGTATTATTTCGATTGTGATATATTGTATATTGGTAGGCTGTTTAAGAGAGTAGGGACTGTACACCCCTTATTTCATTTAGAGCTTATTTATTTCTGTCAGTTTTATTTATCTGTAAGTGTAATATTGAGCAGAATGCGTGTAAGCCTGCTCAGATTGTATAAATAATTTGTATGCCGGATTGTTGTCTAACTGTTGTTAGGTCTGAGGTGATTGCAGTGTGTGTAGAGTGTCTGTCCGATAAAGTGCTAGTTAGGAAGGTGGGGGCATCCAGTGCTGTAATAAGGTAAATCCCCCCAGAAAGAATAAGTCATACTACTCAGTTAGAACACCTACTAACTAACCATTTCGGAGTCTGCATATGCTGTAGTTTATTTAGGCTTGACAGTAGTCTGCCAGCATTTGGTCTGTGTTTTGTTTGAATAGTCTGCACGGGTAGCGTAATATTTATTATTCAGAGTCTATGCGAGTATTCGCAACCTCCAACTCCCCAAGTTTATTCCTACAGTAATTGTGCTTGTTATACATACCGCTATAGTTAAATTAACCCCGGTACTACATCAGGGCTGCTTGGCGTAGGTAAAGACTGGTGATTTTGTGCTCCGGTCACTCCAGCAGATACCGTGGTTCTTTTGGCTGTTCAAGTATATTTAACTGCTGGTTATTTGTTGTATAAGTACTTGTACCTAATTTAGGGTTTAGAGTACAGTGCTTTCCGAAAGTAATTTAGTGTGTAGGCAGTATATTTGTGTTGTAACGTGGTTAATAGGCACGTTAGCTCTGGTTGGCTTCGGTAATTAACCTCTAGGTAAGGACACTCCGGGTACATAACGTAGTACTTATAGAGCTAAGACTATAAGTCGTCAGACGGTGGTATTTCCTTATCTGGACAACGCAACTTACTTACTACTACTTTATTGTTTTCAAATACCGTAGTTTCCTGTCAGTTTGTAAGAACCAGAAATTCTAACTCCTTGTTAGGCTGGTTTGTAGATTTCTTGTAAAATTACCCTAAAAATTGTACGTGTAACTTTTTATTGTTTATTTAGAGATTGTAATCTCAACCATTGTAATTGTAAGTAATTTGTAGTGATAAGTAACTTAGTAAAGTAGAATTATCTGTATTAGTGTCCAACAAGTAGCACTCCACTGAGAGCGTTCAGCTTCTGTGTAGTGACTCCTTACCCAGAAATAATAACATTTATTTCAAATATTGTCAAAACCCATTGTACGGGTATATATATATATATTTATAAATCAACTCAAACAGATTTATAAAATAGTAGGCCTGTTATACATCAATTAGGTCTTAATATCAGTTGAACTACTGCTTAATATCAGTAATAAAGTAATGGGAAGTAACCCTAAAATTCAGAAATTCAGTTATTATAAAATAATTGACATTACTGGTATTTACGGTAGGCTTATTATATTTATTTATAAATTTAGGCTGAAATTATATACCGGTATTCTGTGACAGATCCTAGTTTGTAAATAATACTTATATATATATACTATAAGTGTATACCGGTATTTTAATATTATATATATATCATGTTACACTGAGTAATGGTATTGGTAATTAATTACTAGGCTTACAGTTGATACTGATTCCTAGACTTGCTTTAACTGTCATTATAGTAGTAGGCATTCAACTGTAAAATCAAGTTATGTCTGACACAAAGCAAACACTGTCAGATAGTCTCCTAGAAAGAACAATCTGTGACCAAGACAAGAGTATCGAACATCTCAGACCAAAGTCCAAGTCCCCTCCTACTGTAAGAAAGGTCATCCCTACAGTAGTAGTATCAGACCCTAGGCTAGTAAAGCACCATAGGTCTATTATAGGCACTAGGCTCAAGTTAAGCGGGACCAAGAGGCAGCTGTTAAACAGCAGCAGCACCCGAACCGAGAACTTATTTCTCAACGGCACGATAACTCTAGTAGTTCAGACACTGAAGAGTTGACGCCCGAGATCGGAGCAAGGATGGCAGAAGCGGTTTATCCAGATCCACTTCTAATTCTTCCTGGAGCCATACTCACTAGAGTATTGATCGCTGTGGAGGAACATCAAATCGATTGGGCGAGAAGTAAGCGATCAACCAGGGACAGTTATGCGGGATACACGATGGAGGAACTGAGGTCTATTGTCGAGACGCAATGGAACTTCCCCGGACCCGGACTCCCGTTCAACTTATTGGAAGCTGCCTGGGAGGACTTATATAGGATGGGAATAGTAAGGGACACTAGAGATCCAGCTGTATGGAAGAGGTCAGCAGCAGGATATGTCCAGGGATTCTTCAGCTCTTTAGAGTGATTAGAAGAACACTTATTTCAACAACGTCAAGGACCTCAAGAGCAGGGAGAGCTGCTTTATCAAGTGCGAGAACGAATCTTATGAATCAGATTAATACTTTCAGCCTTTGAGGAAGCCTCGAAGAGAAGCCAAGACACATCGTTGCAAGTGGCCGTAAAGACTTGGTTTCAATGGGTGAGTCTTAAAGTCCAGGGAACGACACGTCCAGGGAGAATCAACAGACGCTACCTTTTCTCAGGTGGAAGGCGAAGCTACATCCGAGAAACCTCAGAAGAAGGATGCTATTGACATCTATCTGTCGGACTATCAACGATTTATAGGTGACAAAGAGCTAAGGAGACGGCTAGCTGGACTTCACCCTAATAGTGAGGGAGCCAAATTTGTGTTGGACTCGTTAGATGTGGAAATATTATCCGCAGAGCAGCAGATAAAGAAAAGGCAAATACAAGACCGAAGGTCAGCGGCCGCGGCAGAATCTGAAAGGAAAGCAGCAGCGGCAGAGGCTGAAAGAAAAGCGGCAGCGGCAGCGGCAGAATCTGAAAGAAAAGCGGCAGCGGCAGCAGCAGAATCTGAAAGGAAAGCGGCAGCGGCAGAGGCTGAAAGAAAAGCGGCAGTGGCAGAAGCAGAAAGATGAGCAGCTGAAGAGACAACCCAACTAGAGTTGGTAAATCTTCAAGCGAAGCAAGATTACTTAAATAAACAGAGAACAGCTACTCAGATGCAACTACTGAGTCGATCTACTCCCAGAAGACAGGGATTTACCTCCTCGGATGAAGGTGATACAACGGATCCCGAGGGAAGAGGTAGTAAATCTCGTTCGAGCGGACGTAGAAGAACGCCACACCGTCAGAAGTTACCAAATTTGCCTCCGGCGGTGAGAAGGCAACTAGCCAATGTAGATTTAAGTAATCCTGAGCCTACAGACCAAATTATTAGAGTAGACAGACTCCCTACTATAATAGACGAGCTCGAAATAATTAGGCCTGTCATTGAAGCCACTCCTGGGATAGAGACCCCTGTACTTCCAGAACCTAACTCTAAATTCCCTTTGCACAGTACTAAACTACCTGTGCCCAGTAGATAAGCCCCGGAACCACATCCGGTCCTGGACGCCGAGCAAGACATAAATGACTTGTCTCCCATCGTCCCTACGCGTCACCCCGCTACTATGTTGGCAGCTCACGCTTCAGCAGTTGAGTGGGTGGACAAGGGACGGCGGGGGATGAATCGCCTGCTCGGGCAGCTGGAAGACCATAAACAAAGGTCTTCCCAGCAGGTCCGAGAGTTGGAAGGGACTGTTCAGCAGTTGAAGGGAACAGTAAGAGAGAGTAGGTTAGAGTTGCAAGAAGTACAGCAGAGTATCGCTGTAGAGCGCGATAAATTAGTAAATATACAAATGGGTATACCACCACCCCCTGTAACAATGTGTCAACCCGTTAGGTCTGAAGTATTTCATGCGCAAGGTGTGGAGCCTACACGCATCTATACTGCTAGTGAAGTAGAAACTCCTATAGTAAACCCTATTAAGGGTAATTATAAACCCGTTGTTAATGATATCCCATACAGATCTGATCATAATCTGAGAAATTTATATACCGATAACTCGATATTAAATAATACGATGGCTCAAGAAAGTTTTACACGTCAAATGGCTAGAACTGAGCCCGTCAAGCGGTAAAGGTGGGAGAGGTCGTCAAGTTCAATGGAGATGAGATGAAATGGTTACCTTTTAATGAATATTATAAAGATAACATACAGAACTCTGTACTATCTAACGGAGATAAACTTAGATTCCTCATCGAGTGCTTGGAAGGACCTCCCAAGTAAAGTTTATTGGACATCCAGACGGATTAAGACAAGTTTGGGATACACTAAACATCAGGTATGGTAATAGGACTAACATAGCTAGGTATTTGTATGCGAAATTAGTAGCGCCCCGAAAATTTCTTAGCAGCGGGATTATAGAGTTTTCCGATGAGATTCAGGAGATCTGTAGACAGCTAGATTGGTTAGGTAAGTCTCAGGAATACCAGAGTTCTATGGTTGTTGGTGCCGTAGCATCTACTTTGCCAAAGGGTGGAGTAGGTACTCGCTGGGATAAAAGAGTTCTCTATATGATGGACCAGCAACAAAGAGACCCTACCATGGCTGATCTAATGTCATTCTTAAATGGAGAGGTAAGATTACAGCTCCTAAAGCAGTCCAGAGAGAAGACACCAGAAAGTAAGGTGAGTGAAAAACCCGTTTCTAGGAGAAAGGTAACACCAGTGTGTTATATGGACGATGGCGAAAGCCAAACCTCATACGAGGAAAACAGCGGTAAGGACACCGAAAGATCTTATTATGTCAATAAATCGAGGAAAGACGTAAGTAAATCTAAGTCTCGAACCAGTGACAGGAGAGAACAAGTAACAACTCCTCCTACATCTCCTAAGATAATTCATGGAAGAAAGCCCAAGGAAAGAAAAAGTGTGCACAACACAACACAGGTTAAAGTAAGTAACATCAAGCCCAAATGTGTATTGTGCGACGGGCCACATTGCTTGAGTGGGTGTGATGAATTCTTGAAGAAATCCCTGAAGGATAGACGTGATGTCATGTGGGATAAGCGGTTGTGTTATAATTGCCTCAGACGAGGACATCAAAGACGGACCTGTTACTCAGACGCGAGGTGTGCTAAGTGCGGCGCGAAACATCATATCTTGCTGCACACCGAATTTGACAGAACCCGCACGAGTCAGGTAAGTGAGCCCGAACTACATGTCCAATTCAGTGATGTGAACGACACTGACCACAGTTCTGAGATGGAAGGATTCTGCACGGACGAATTCTCCAACGAAAATGAATCCTGTTATATGATAAACACCACAGTGTATCGAGCACTTGCGTACGAGATTGAATCGGAAGTGGAAAATCCTCGACTGACTATTCCGGACCAACAACCATCTTGGAAAGCGCCAACTTCCTCTGTCGGAATCCGGGAATTTCCTGTTGTGCAACTGAGAGTCCATGGGCTAGGGAAGAGCCTAATAGTAAATGCCCTCCTTGACTCCGGCAGCACAGGTACATTCATTGACAAAGATCTAGCCGAAGACATCTTTGCTGGACAACCCAAGTTCCGAACTAAGTTGAACCTTTCCGGAATTATGCAGGTTTGGAAATCCACAGTAGCCACAGATTACTACGTGGGTGCGTTGTCCACTCCCCAGGATGAACTAGGAGAACATAGTGTAAGGTCGGTCAAAATGGTGGCTATAAAGAACTTTGCTACTAGCCAAGTGGAACCTTACAACTGGGATGAAGACCATTTTACCCAGCAACATGATATACCTAGATTTAACACCGATTACCCAGGGGTGCAGATATTAATCGGCCAAAATGTGCGCGACGAAGGCGCTATGAAGGTGCAAAACGAGGCGCTTGAAACATTAGAAAAACGGCCTGCTCGACCGCAACCATTGCAAACGTACGCGGGAAGAACGAGAGTAGGTTGGTACTTCACTGGCCCTTCCCGTAGAACCCTAATGGAAAGACTCCCTAATGAGAGAATACATCAGGTGGGTGAATGGGAAGAAGAAATCAGTGAGGGAGAAACCACAACTGAGGGAACCCCATACTCCTCAGACAATGACGATATTAACCAATTATACGATGAGGAAAATAGAATTGATCTCCTCGCCGAGAACCAAACTTGGTTAAACCAAGTCAACTTATGCCATCTCATCGATCAACATGGCGGACAATTCACATATAGCGATGAATTAAACGAAGTGATAGATCGATACAATAACAAAATCCATGATGAACACGCCGTACGATTCTTTACTCAAGAAGCCGTAGAGCGTAATTCCTACGACAAAGCCTTGTCCGTCGAGGAAGAGAGAGCCAAGCAGATTCAGGAAACGACTACCCGTTATCTGAAGGACGAAGGTCGCCGCTATGAGATTGGTCTTCCGTTCCGACGGCGAGAACTCAACTTTATAAATAACCGACCTTTAGCAGAAAAGAGAATCGCGCAACTACATCAGGAAAATGTATAAAACCCAGCTGAAGAAATTTATCGATAAAGGATACGCGGAGCACGTACCGGAAGAAGCACCCATAATGGAGATAATGTATTATCTAACACATCATTACGTTCTTAAGCCCGGTAAACCCAACGAAGTCCGGGTAGTGTTTGATTGCTCCGCCCTTTACATGGGTCAATCCCTGAACTCAGAACTGTTGCCGGGACCCAACTTTCTCCAATCCTTGTTGGGAATATTATTAAGACTGCGGCAATATTCTATCGCATTCGCTTCGGACATAGAAGGCATGTTCTTACAAGTCAAGGTGCTGGATAGGGATCGAGACAGCCTACGATTTCTGTGGAGGCCTCAACCAAAAACTGGTGGAGTACTGGATGACCATCCAAGCTTTCGGGATCATCTCGAGCCCCTCGAACACTTGTTCGGTAGTGCGTACCACTGCTGATGACAACCGAGACACCTTCTCTAAAGCTGTTATTGACAACATCAAACGGGATATATACATGGACAACAATTTAAAGTCCCTCCCATCGGTGGAAGAAGCCATTGATGTTGCTAAGGGAACGGTAGAGTGCTTACAATGCGGTGGATTTCGGCTAACCAAATTCACTAGTAACTCCCGTGAGTTTCTGGAATCGATCCCGGTAGAAGACCGAGGTGTTAAAGATCTGGACCTCATCAAGGACGATCTTCCGGAAACCAAGACGCTTGGTTTAAAATGGGACACGGAGAGAGATATCTTGTTTTTCCAGTTAAAACAGCGAGATAATCCAGTTAGAACTAAACGGATTGGTCTAAGTATCCGAGAACTTATTTCGATCCATTGGGATTTATTAGCCCAGTTATATTGGTTGCTCGGAGCTAGGTGCAACAAATGTGGCTCGAAAACCACTCGTGGGATGATCCACTTAAGGGAGAACTACTAAAGAAGTGGATGAAATGGAAAGGTTCTCTACCATCCATCGAGAACTTTAAGATTTCCTGTTCATATTTTGGTCACGTTCTCCCCACATATTCCTATCAACTCCATGTGTTTGGAGACGCCAGCGATATGGGAATAGGTATAGTAGCCTACCTGAGGGTTGAAACTCCGGATGGAATTAAAGTTGCCTTGGTCACCTCTAAGGCCTTGATAAACAACAAACTACGAGTTCCTCGAGCGGAGTTAAAGGCAGCTCTATACGCTACAGCCATCGGCCGGAATGTAACAGAACTGATCGACTATCCACTGGAGAAAACTGTCTATTGGACTGATGCTTTACTCGTTCTGGACATCTGGAGTATATAACAAATGAAGTCTGTCAGTTCAGCGTCTCCATTACCAACAGAGTAGCCATTATACTCAGTCGCTCTAATGTAGACATTGACCTGGGACAATTAATCCAGCCGACATCGCCTCTAGAGGAGCAACCCCTCAAGAACTGATAGATACTCCAGACTGGTTAGGTGGACCCGACTTCCTAAGTAAAGAAGAGGATGAATGGCCTCCTCATCTCACCACGGCTGAGATTAGACAAGCCAAGGGAGCGGAGAAAGTCAAACCTAAAACCTGGATGAGTAAATCAAAGTTATTTAAACCCGTGATAGATCTGTCTGTACTACACACCTCCGGAGGCGATGCTGTGGATCTAAACTCCCCCACCACGAACAAATCTGTTATAGAAATCAGAGAAAGAGACTGGAAATCTGGAACACCAGATGTCTCGCAAGGACTCTCACCTCTCCTGCAGAGAGCAATAAATCATTATAGCTCCTGGAATCAGCTTTGTAAGGCCGTTGTGTATCTTAAAAGATGTTTCCATCATCACTATTCCAGGACGAAGATCACAAGTGATACCGCTCCAATAATATCCGAAAAGGTCCATGCTATTAAAGACCTTCCCGCTTATAAAGTGTCGGATAGGTTTCTGACAGAGAAGATCAGTTACCAAGAGCATGAGGATACCAATAAGCAGATACTGAGACTCCTGCAATGCTACGAAGATTCCGATAAGTATTTCCTGTTGTTGAGAAATCCACAGATGCGCTTAAGGGATCGTTTCTCTAGCACAATGATAGATGGGTTACGTGTCGGAGGGAGATTAACTAATGCTCCTTTGTCCTTTGACACTAAATTTCCCACACTCATTAGAAATCTTGAAATACAAATCAAGATGATTGTAGATGTTCAGAGTAGGCTTTACCATGCTGGTAGAGAACGAGTTCTTAGCGAAATTCGAACTCGCTAATATTTCCATAAGCCCCGTAGAGCTCTGAACCAAGTTCTTAGGAACTGTATACCCTGTAGGAAAGCATTCAGTAGGCCTTTAACACAGCGAGAGGCAGAATTACCTAGGGAACGAGTAAGCTTCTATGAACCACCCTTTACTAATATTGGTGTGGATTTATTTGGCCCTATTGAAGTATATCGTGCTAGGACTATAGTCAAGCGATGGTGTGTAATCTTTGTCTGTATGACTTGTAGAGCGATCCATCTAGATATGGTGAACGATCTATCTACCAACAGCTTCATACTGAGTTTACGCCAACAGATCGCTCGTTTTGGAACTAGCAACACCATGAGATCCGACAAAGGAATGAACTTCATTGGCGCCAATAATGAGATCAAAGCTTACGTGATAGATTGGAACCAAAGACAGGTGGACGATCAGCTAAGGGTAACAGCATCTAGCTGGACCTTCAACGCCGCCGACGCCCCTTGGTGGGGAGGAAGTTGGGAGAAATTAATACGGAGCGTGAAGACCGCATTTCACTTTATAGTGCGGTGCCGCGCGTATCTCAACAACGAACTTTTGTGGACGTTAATGGAAGAAATCGCCGCCTATCTTAACGAGAGACCGCTTATGCCAGTCTCATCGAGTCCCGACTCCCTAGAAGCGCTGACACCCGCGCATTTCCTACTAAAGAAACCTGTAGCCATGGCAACAAACTTGGCAACTTATGCAGTTGTTGTCCCGTCGTTTCGCTGACCATTTTGAAAAACATTATCTTCCTACGCTACAACTTCGAACAAAGTGGTTTGCGCAGCAAGAAAACGTCAGCGCCGGAGACATGGTCCTTATTGTGGAATCAGATCTTCCACGAAAGCGGTGGCAGACAGGTCGTATCATCGAGACTCGTATATCCGATGATGGTTTAGTGCGATCGGTAGAACTCGTCGTCATGTGATGTAACTTTAAGAAACCTGGAATTGTATTCGAAACACAACAACTTAATCGCCCAGTTGGTCGTTTATGTTTACTGGAAAGAGACCGCGAGTTATCCGGAAACTATGGAAGGCAAGATACTCTTCCCACGACCACCTCCCTAATCCAACAAACATCTAGGGACTCCCCAACGTAACAGCGTTTGGAGTGGGTGTGTGACTACATTATTTGATATTTTTTTTATTATTTTTATATTTATGTATGTATTATTACGTAATTTTATTATTATAATCGTTTTCTTTAATTTTATTTAGTAGAATAATTTTTTAGCGATTATTCAGTAGATTAATGCAATATATATTCGTGTTTATTACTTAATTACTTAGCATTATATATTTCGTTTAACGGCGAGAAATAATTCATTTTCTCTTTCCTTACTGTCCGTATCATACTATAAATACGTGACTACAGTAAGATGAAATGTCCGTACTTATTAAAGTACAATACCGCCCCTACTATACTGAAGTATTATTGGTAAGTAGAGTATTAGGAATGCAAAGTTCAGATCCTCGTGTCTCGACTACACCAAGCTCTGGGTAGACCTTGGAAACGACTTGCCTCTTCTCACTGACATTGCTTCTTGCAATATTGCTCTCATACGTCCCCAGACATGTTCTGGAATAAATCGGTGCTCATCTTAAATATTAAATATTTAATAAATATTTATAAAATCTGTTAAAACAAATGTTATAATAGAGTAAATGATAACAAATTGACTCTAGAAAATCTATAAATCAAAAATCTGTTAAAATTTAGATCCTCTAAAATTCTAGTCGATTAAGATATCGTAGCACTTACCGATACTCTTAAAAAGACAAAATTCCTAGAATTAAGGATCCTAGTACCCAGACATGCTCTGGAATAAAATTGTGTCTATTTTAATATCAATGTTTATATATCAAATTTTGTCATTTTATACAATTTATAACATTCCCAAAATTCCATTAATTAATAGATCAAGGGAGCGGAGATTCACCCTATTAAGTATATTAGTGTGCGAGAATCTCCAGTGTACAGTCAATAGCCAATAAAATTTATAAAATCATGTATAAAGGGGAATATTGACAATTAAAGAATTACTATTAAATAGCATCCCAGATCTGTATGCATGAGAATTACCCTAATTCTACTGCTAGATTTCCATAATGTCACCATAGCAACAACCACGCTAGAATTAGAAGCGAGTTAAAAGAACAATAGAAAGCTTGCCCCATTGAATAGCATGCGGAATAAATAGCACCCTGCTAGTATCCAGGGATACATAATAATAACGTGGCATTCTGGAAGGCACTGACTAACGGACAAATGGCCCGAATGTGTACAATTTGTGACAGAAGTGTGGAATTTGTGTATTTATAGGTGAAGGTTACTACTAAAGTGTGTTTACAGTAGCGAGTCGCAGTTGTGAAAGTTTCCCTGCCTCTGTAGCAAGAACCTCCAGTAATTCTAAGCCCTTGGGATGGACAGTGGAGTGACTCGCGCTGGTTATTGTTGTCGTTGTGTAGCTACTACGTTGGTGAGAGGCACAGCGACGACAGTACATCAGCGCTGAAGATCTTGCGCTGTCCGGGGGCATTGAGGGGGAGGCAGCGACGACCGCTGGCCTAAATATCATTAATTATAATATCGATAAACTCATATAGCAGCTATGAAGATGCTATTAATAGAAGATGATCTTGGTATCATGGAGCGATATACCCTACCATTGCAAGCGTTTGTTGATAGTTTAATAAGCGGCGACGCTAGTCAA
This sequence comes from Nemertoderma westbladi, assembly GCA_032718475.1. Taxonomy (NCBI): domain Eukaryota; kingdom Metazoa; phylum Xenacoelomorpha; order Nemertodermatida; family Nemertodermatidae; genus Nemertoderma; species Nemertoderma westbladi. The sequence goes on from JAUCBJ010003659.1 coordinate 28,980, forward strand.
CCTACTACGGAGGACGATGGCCGTTATATCGAACCGCCAATTTCAAAGGAACAGCTCACGCGTGAATTGGACTATAGAAAATTCACCGCTCACTATACGCATCATAATGGTACGTATATGGACTTCTTAACTACTGGTCATCCTATCGATTTACACGATACGGACGATGTAGACACTGAAAGGGAAATGATCCTATTTAAATATCATACCCAGCGGAGTCAGAATGATAAACTGAGAATCGAACATGAAGATTCTATTCGAAACCAACTCGAAAGAGAAGACGTTGAAGAACCGGATAAACGCAGTGACTTCAACGAATATTTGGAATTCTTGAGAGAAACATATCTCAATGTAGCCAGTCAACAAAATCTAGAAACTTGATATCCTCAAGGTATACATCATAACCCTATGATAGAACTCAAATAACTCTATTTCACTATGATGTATCTCACCGCCGATCGACTGCTACCTGTTGTACCGGAAAGCTTCGAACAGATGGACGAATATTGTAAAACTGGAGAAAGATCACCAGCGTTTCCCCTACAAGACGTGCGTCTTTGGTATTATTGCGATGAATGCCCTAGACCCAACCAACAAACGGAAAGACATAAACATCCGCGGAGACGTTGCGCTAAACACAGTTTTACTCGCTATACTTACGGGAGTTTCGAGCGAAACCTGTTCGATGTATCACCCACGCACGCACGACTCAAACGATCCTTAAACAAACCTATGATCAGAGTTCCGGAATACTCGGTCAGACCTCCTCATTCCCTGGTGAGACCTCAGACTCTTGATCCTAATAGTATGACGGATCCTCCTGAGTTGTATTCATTGTTCAAAGATCTAGTGTTACCCAAACAATTAGTCGGTGGCACTCCGGTTGTGGGCTCCCTAGATATTCGCCCATCCTACCTAGGCGGATTGGGACGCAGACATCTAATATCGCCATTCAACCCATATAATCGTCCCGGTTTAACCCTGATACAACCCGTCACCGAGGTGGAGGAGAGCGTTGTACGAAACGCGTTAGACGCTATTCAACAAAAGATCGGAAAAGGAACCTACGATTGTTTAGATAAACGTAAATTGCAGCAACAAGTCCAAGCGGTAAAAGAATTCGCTTTTCCTCAGTTCGATCGGGAAATCCAGAATCTCGAAGAAGATATCGAACTTGGACGAACCTATTCTCTACAAGAGTTTTTAGACGAACGCTTCCAACGACAAGCGGAGGAAAATCAGCCCGAGGAGAAGCACATCGAAATGGATGAGAGAGAAGAAGCAGCTTTAGCCCAGCCAGAAGCTCAAATCCTTATGACTGATCTCAATTCCAAAACCATTATTCATCCTTCAATGGTTCCCCATTTCGGAGACAAACTCTTTGCCACGGTACAACCACAACCGGTTGATATCAACTTAAGATCTAGAGATATTATCGCTGACGCTCCTATGTTACAACGTCTGCCAATCGAGGCCGCTCGTGTCGATGGTATACTTGTTGAACCTCCGGATAATCGAGCGGATCTTGTCCATCGTATGGTACACGAGGTCAACCTACGCGCTAGACCTTTACCAAACTCATTTTATGGGATCGAAGACCATTCTTATTATGTCAATTTAACTCAATATTATATGGTGAAACCGGAAGATCCTACGCACAGTTTAAAGTTTCTACCATTGATAAATCCCACGGTGACGCATCCAGAGCTACAAGAAGTTCATAGACGACCATATGAATATAGAGCCCGAGAACGCGACTTGGAAAGAACCATCAAACCGAGGAAATTTCTCACTACTCACGGTCAACCTACCGCTCTCGTGCAAACGACTCGTCAGGGACCAGTAAGAGCTGAAGTCCTGAAACGCACTCTAAAGGTTGTTCTCCCTCGTTCCACTGAGGTTGATATCGATCAACCGGGTACCTCGACCGGCGGATACACCGACCATAACCCTAAACCTTCCGATGCAATTGTATTGCACCCCTCACCCAGGAGTTATAGCCCTCATAGTAAAGTGGCCCGCCCCAAAGAGAAAAGGACTCTTACTAGCCTCAAAAAACTTCGTAAACGCCGTTCACGTAAGAAGGACTAATAGTTTAGAGTATTTTTGTATTTTAGAAACTGTGATTTTTATATTTTATAGACTTAAATCCCATTTTCTGGGAGCGGTGTAAAAGCTTTTGTGGACATAACAAGTCATTTTTCCGCAATGCGCAAAATACTCTAAAATAGCCCTAAATTTATCCAACTACGCGACGGGAAGGAATTGGAGCTGGTGTGATGACATCTATCAGCTGATTCTTTGTGGACGTGGAATTTTTCTTTGTTCTGCCTCATTCAGCCAATCAGAGCATTTTTCCCTTTATGTCTGACAGAGGCCTATGGAAACCCGCGCAATGCATTACGGTCTTTGTTTACTATTTTTCTGAGCACCAGAACCACCTCGGAATCTTCTGTACTTCTGTGTAGAAGTTTCAGACTTTGGCCTAGAACATCAGATGGCCTTGATTATAAGATCGTAAATCTATTATCATTGAACACTGCATTGAACACTTAACTCACCTTAATCAACTCATTTTACACCTAACTTGTCATTCTACTGAATCACCGCATTGTTTTACTTCTGTTATTAATTGTTGTTATATTAATGGATATGGTTGTTATATTTGGAGAATACCGATAAATAATCATAAAACCCCCAATCTTCTTGATTACTGAAGGTAAGAGGAACAGGTTTACCGGTAACAATTGCGACTTACATTATATTGGTTTTGTGTGAATTAAATGCTATTTCATTTCATAATCCCTACGTGTGTCAGTTACGATCCCCCTTATATATGATCAAATTCAGTGACGGTCGGCAGATTAGTGTGAAGTAGTGTGAAGTAGTGTGAAGTCGTGTGAAGTAGTGTGAAGGATAATAAAGCATCTCCTAAAGAATGCGCTATTTACGAAACTCTGTGGCCATCTAGTTGTGATTAGTATAAGTCATAACTCTGTTTTTATACTTAAAGCGCCACGTCCTAAAGGAACTGTTAATATTTCCTGAAAGTAAATATATTTGTCAGAGATTATATAGTAACGATCAATCGAATAATACAGTAGGTCTACACTGCAATAACTCTCAAGGAATCCGAATCCAGTCTCCCAAAACCGTGGGTGAAAGGTAGCGCACAGACTGGCTTCGGCTGATGTAACTTCAGTACACTAGGTAATTGATATAGGCTAAAGTCCATTTATAAACAAGAGGACAACTAAAATTGGCAGGTTAAACTGCTAAAGGTCTAAAAGCGCGAACATACAGGGTACATTGTAAGGTCGAGCTTACAGGGTACATTGTAAACAATGTAATGTAGTTGTTAGCGAATTCAATTCCGCTAACCACCCCACAAAGTTAGCTTTAAGCAATATTGGGTGCACGAGGTTGATTGCCAATCAACCTCGTATCACTCCAATAAATGGGGACGAGAAACCCCAAAGGACACACACACAAAGGGGGTCAGAGGTTATACTTCCGAGAGAGAGAGAGTGACAGTAGTGAGGGGAGAACACTCCCAGAGAGATAGGAGGGCGAGAATTAGGTTATCAGCCAATGGGGGGCAGGCATCCGCTGAGTAATATGGCCAAACTAGAGCAGTATATTACCGGTCGGTGTATCACATTCATTTACTCAGTTAGTCAGTTCAGTTAGGGCAGAACGGTAACTCTTGTCACCGTCCACTGCCGCCATCATCATTCAACTACATTACCGGTACTCAACTATCACTTTAAGGCCAACTGGGCTTATACTTTATCATATATATTTATCCATACGTTACCAACAATGGTCAGAACAACTCAATAATATCAGAACTCTTTTCACACACACGGCGGGGACGCATAAACAAGATAACCGGATAAATCGGGATTCTCGGATCCCGTTACAGTGACAAGAGCCGTAGTAATAAGAACTTATCTGCCCTAAGTGATAAGAACCAGCAGCTGGCCGATACCGCGATACGATAAGACACCCGAAACTAACTGTAACTGCCAGCCATCGATAAAGATGAGTCGAGAAGGAGAGATGACACCGCCGCGGACCCCGGACGGCGAACTAACAATCCGCGAGGCCGCGACGCAACGGTACCGACCCACGACGCCGGATCCGTCGACCATAGGCGATCCGGCAATCCAAATGGAGGGGGGCCATCTACAGCGAGACGACGAGTCGAGAGAGGAGAGAGACGAGTCGACACACGATGGTGATCGACGTGCCGATGTCGCCGGCCAGCCAAAGGCCGAGGGCGACGGACGGCCCACCGGAACGGCGACGGTGGGGCCGCCGGTACGCCGCCGGATACGGAGGGATAGAGGAGACGTCGGCGACGAGGACGTCGGGAGAGAGCGAGAGGGATTGCCACCGAACTGTTTGAACTGTGGGAATGCAGGGGTATGGAGCCTAATAATAATAATAATAATACAGTAGAGAACGCTAATATTAATAGTACTGTAGTGGATAATCCTAATCAAACTTTCATTGCAGGAAATAATATTTTATCTGATAGTAGTAATTTAAATCTGAACGGTTTCAATATAAATGTAGGAAATAACTCAAATAATCTGAACCAGAATTTGCAAAATAATTCAAATAGTATAATTACGCAAAATAATTTAATTGACGATTCAAATAATATAATTACACAAAATAACTCAAATAATATAATCACGCAAAATAATTTAATTAATTTGGAAAGTAACACTGATGGTGGTGCTATTAATATAAACGCGGCAAGCCCGGGCGGCCCGGCAAATGAGGGCCTGGTAGGCCATGTAGTTAGTAGGCAGGAAGGGGCGGGGTTGAGTCAACCCAATGAGGGCCTGGTAGGCCACGTAGTTTAGTTAGTAGGCAGGAAGTGGCGGGCCTGGTAGGCCACACGGTAGTAGAGGGAGAGGTGGGGGTGAATAGACCCAGCCGCAGTAGGGTTAGTGTGTCGACTAGAGAGGGGTGTAGAAGCGAAGTGAGAGATAGTGAAGTGACAGGTGGCGAGGGGGGGGCTACAGGAGCCCCACAACGAGAGATTAGCGGCGAGAGGGGGGGGGGGGCAAAGAGTGTCCCACAAGCGTCGGCGGATAATGCGCGGGGCAAATTAGGTGAACCGCAGCACCCGGCGATGGAGAATAGTAGGGGGGTTATGAGTATCCCCAGCGACGTGCGATCGAGCAGAGAGAGACAGGTTGACGTCGCGAGAGGGCGAGCAATGAGACGTTGAGCCTGATCAGAAGAGGGAAAAAGAACAGTGGAGTTTAACCGGGAGGTCGACGAGAGATCTCATGACCGGGGATACTGCACTACAGAGAGAAGAGGGGAAGAGGGTAGAAGAAGTGTCGTTGCGAACGACAGGAGAGTGAGGACGGATAGCGAGCCGTCGGTAGTAGAGATGGAGACGGAGAGTCAGTGGGGTCGAACTCTGGGAGATTGCCGTCGCCCCGGGGAGACGCGACCTGACGAGGCGTACTACGCGCAGAGAGAGGGGTACAGGATGTACCGGTACGAGGACGAGAACAGTAGAGGGGATCGAAGAGAAACTTCCCGGCGGGATATACCTGCCGATCGAGACTACGGTAGCCGCGGGGAGGATTATTCGAGAAGGTTAAACTTTGATCCCGAGCGACACATACAGACTGCAGGACATACTGTAGGCCTTACTGCACATACCATAGGCCATGCTGGGAGAGATAATGTAGGATAGCGCGGACAACGGGATTAAACCCGGAAGTTGCGGAGTATATACCGGCAGGTAGGCCAGAAGTAGGTAGGCCTATACCGGTACCAACACAGCAGTATGACTACAGCATGCAAGGACATAACATATATCCAGGGGAGGGGAGAGTTATTGCGGATAGGTGCATGGGCCCCAATATATTAACATCAACCCCAGTATCAAACATACCGGTGGGGGGTGGGGACAGTGTGACATTCCCCTATCACAATACCCACAATATACCCCAATAGGAACAAGAACATCGAACCCTTTGGACGAGAATAGATCATGGGACACCGAAATATGGAGGGGGCCGCTACCCCCGATGATATATCCAAGCCAAAGGAAGGCAGCGAATAAGACGAACGGGCCGCACCCAACAGGAGAATCTATACAACATCCATCGAACCCATTGGAAGCACAAGCCATGGGAATGGCCACATTAATTGATGCATTAAAAACTAGGATCGAGTTACCACCCGTGGAACCACTCAAATTTGATGGAAGTAGGCCGGAAGAATACCTGCAGTTTCGGCGAATGTATAGCAATGAGATACTAACGAAGAATTTGACACAAGCGGAGTGCCTAAAGTATCTGCAAGTGTATACAGGAGGCCCAGCATACGACATCGTGAGGCAATACCAGGGCATCGAGGGTGGCTTCACGACAGCATGGCAGGCACTAGACAGGGAATACGGGCACCCGGCCAAGATCATCCGGCAAACCCTAAGAGGTATAACATCGGGTGGCCTACAGGATAACCCGTTAGCATAAAGACATTTGCTAACAAAGAAAGCGCTAATCGTGCTAAAGACGCTGGACGCGCCATATGAACTTAACGCATCCAATAACATCACCACGATAGCGCAGGCACTGTCGATGTGGTTGCGCAACAAGTGGAGGAAGATCGCTTTCTCCACTCGAGACAGGAAGGGTGCGGAACCGGGTTTAGAAGAGATGTCGAGCTTCTTGAACTATGAAGCCGAATTAATAACAGACCCAGTCTATAGCGAGGATAGCCTGGGAAAGGGACCAAAGACTGATTACCACAGGCCGAAACCAGAACACAACGCGTCGAACGCATTGCCAAAGCTCAGACAGTCACTGCCGTACGCGGCAACGCAGGGGACTGCTATTCCACAAGTAGCCGGGGGTAAGACCACATCATGGAGTGGACAGGGGAAAAATAACAACACAAATAAACATAACCCCAGCACGCCCAGTAGGCCGAACCCAAGCAATAAGAACAGTAGGGACTTTGGTACGAACGCAAGTGCGATATGCAGTGCACTGTATAAGGACGGCTACAACCCGAAGAGCAAATGCCAATTACATACAAATGCACTTCATCAGACCATGAACTGCAGGTACTGGCAAGCACTACCCAGGGAAGATCAGGTAGAATACGCGAGAAGAAATGAAATCTGTTCGCGATGTGTGATGAGTGGACATGTGACGAGGGGCGTGGCACGCCACACTTTCTTGAAGAAGGAAGTATTGTGGCAGCATGGGCCGCAATTTCTGAACGATAAGACAGCCTGGCCGCCGATGAGAAAGGTGGACCCGGGCTCAGGGGAAGTGACATTAGAGGAAGAGGAGGGAGATTCAGAGGGTAAAGAGATATATAGCCAAATGGTGAGGGAGATAAGGGACATGCAACCAAAACCGGAAGAACTGTGCGATAACCCGACGGACAAACTCCTTAGCTACAGCCTAGTTGGTACAAGACCAAGAAGTTAGTGGCATACTGGAGAGCCTTCGGGGATTTCCTCAAGGGAGTCGGCAAAGACATAAAAATTAGAACAACCATCGATCTGGAGGGAGCGGCCAAGGCCGTCATCCGCTATGAACAGAAAAAGAATTACGGCGACGAGGTGGAACGCGTCGGTAAACAACAGCATCTCCGACGGGACAGTGAGCTGATCGCGCTGTCGCCACAACTCAATGATGACGGGATCTTAGTAATGAACTCTAGGGTGTTGAACAACAACAGTATCACCATTCCGCCAAAGCCCATCATCATCCCTAATGGATCGCCGATAGTCCACCAGATTATCTGGGACTCCCAAAGTCGATATTGCATGGGGGCACCAACTGGACCCTCATGGAGATACGAAGGACCTTTTGGGTCAAACAGTTGAGGAAGAAGGTAAAGGCGGTAGTGGGGCAGTGCCAGACCTGCCGACGAATGAAAAAGGAGCGAGCCATACAGGAGATGGCGCCACTACCGGCCAGTAGGGTGAGACAGCACGACCCGCCATTCACGCACTGCGGTGTGGATATGTTCGGGCCGATAAAGGTTAAGGTGATGCGACACACGGAGAAACGCTACGGAATTATCTTTGTATGCAACAATACGCAGGCGGTAGGGATAGAACTCGCCCAAGATGCAACAGCATCTGCATTCATCAATGCCCTAGAAAGGTTCAGAGACCGCAAAGGTGGGACGATCGCAGTAATATACTCCGACAACGGAACCAACTTTGTGGGGGCGGAGAACGAGATGGCAGAGGCCTTGGATATCCTGGAAGGGGAGGAAGTCAGGGCAGCCATGAGAAGACGACAGGTGAAGTGGGAGAGGAGGACGCCGTATGCTCCGCATACTCTAGGATGCGTTGAGAGACTCGTGGGTAGTTCAAAGCATCTAATGACGAAGTTGATGAACACCCACATGGTAACAGAGGACGTACTGAGGACGGTACTAGCAAAGTGTGAGGGTATCATTAATAGCAGACCGCTATATCCAGAAAATGATGACCCAGAGTCATTAGATGTGCTGACACCCAGTCACTTTCTAATGGAAAGGCCGGAAACCATCAACATGCGGGGTGTAGACCCAGACGATATACACTCCCGACAGAGTTGGAAAGTCGCTAAGGCGATAAGTGCAGAGTACTGGAGGAGGTGGGTCGAGGAATATCTACCCACGCTTCATAGGAGAAGCAAGTGGAGAGATACAAACAGGGAGTTAAAGGAAGGTGATCTGGTGATCGTCACGGACGATACCATCATCAACAACCAGTGGCGGTTGGCGAGAGTTGTGGGGACTTACTCCGATGAGGACGGAAGAGTCTGATCGGTAGAAGTGCGGATAGGTGGTAAGATAGAAGCGAAAGATAGAAAGACCTACCGAAGGGCTGTAGGAAAGTGTTGCCTGCTAGAGGGCGCACCTTAGTCGAGTTGAGTTTAGTCGTCCAAGTTTTGGACTGAGGGGGTGGGATTGAGGGCGAGACGCCCTTCCTACACATAAAAATAAAAAAAATAAATAAATAAATAAATAAATAAAGAGTAAGTAGGCAGATAGTTAGATAGTTAGTTAAGTAGTAAGAGGGTACATAGTACCGCTAGTTAGATAGTTAGTTAGTAGTAAGAGGGTACGTAGTACCATTAGTTAGATAGTTAGTTAGTAGTTAGAGGGTACGTAGTACTGTTAGTCAGATAGTTAGTTAGTAGTTAGAGGGTACGTAGTACCATTAGTTAGTTAGTAAGAGTTAGTAGTAAGAGGGTACGTAGTACCGTTAGTTAGTTAGTAAGAGTTAGTAGTAAGAGGGTATGTAGTACCGTTAGTTGAGAGAGAGTTAGAGGTTAGTAAGAGGGTATGTAGTACCAGTTAGTAAGAGTTAGTGGAGTTAAAAGTTAGTAAGAGGGTACGTAGTACCAGTTAGTAAGAGTTAGTGGTAGAAGGGTATATATAATATAAATATTAGTTAGTAGTGAGTAGCGAGAGGGGGGCATGTGAGTACAGCTGGATAAATCGTGTAGGCCACGCGACCCATACTGTTGTACTGCACAAGCCCACAAACTAGGCCAGAATGTGGATTATAGAATAGAATAATCCATTGGCGGAATAAGTAGTAGCACAGTAGTAGGATTGAATTAAATTAAAAAATAAAATAAAAGGCAGAAATTAGACAAATTATGGTAACAGTAGGAGAAATATTCTGGAACATAATTAAAGTAACGGACAAAATTGCAAAATTTAGAACAATTTGGTAGTTTAGAAAATTAGTTAGGAAAATTAGGCTATAACTTAGGTTTCTGGGAGAAGTAGGCCATTATCGAACTGAATAAACCATCCTAACGTTATCACTCATCTGTACAGCGCCTTGGCAAGGCACCACCTTACAGGTGAGCGGGTGAGAGAGTTCGAAATGGCGGAGAAACTGGTCAGAAAGAGAAAGGCGGAGTTAGGAGGAAAGGAGATACTGATGGATTTAACCGAGAGGCATCCGGAAGAAAAGACGAGGGAATACTACGAGCGGTTAGAGAGAGGTCACAAAGCGCGAGTGCTACAGGACCATTTCAGGGAGGTGCACGAACAGCGGCTGGTTGGGACCTATGGGACGCCATCGCTGGACAACGCGATTCGGGATTCTGAAGTACGCGAAGGAGCCACCGAGAAAGGATTGGAAGAGGTTCATAGAGTCAGTCAGCAGGGGAGGATACATGGTCCTAGACGATGAGGGGACCGTGGAAGACGAGGAAGGTTCGAGAAGAGGATCGGCCAGGACCATACTCTTACATTTGGCCATGCCAAATGGGGACATTTTCCTATTCGACCTGGGAACGTATGGGAAGAAGAACGGGCCGAAGTTGAACCAGTTGCCAAAGGCGGTGCAAACCCTAGTGAGAGAGAAGTCAACAGGATCGGCGATCCGGTGATCGGCGTGGGATCGGCGATCCGCGACGATGCGGAGAGAATCATCGGTCTGGACACCCCCAACCTCCTGGACATGCAGACGGTCTACATGGCTATGACAGCACCAGACGGGTTGGGACTAGTGGAGAACTCAGTCCATTGTGGAGCGGTGGCGATGGGCCAGCTAGTGGGGCTCGTGTGTCACAAACCAATGGACTGGAGTAAGTTCAGAGAGGAGTACGGAGCGGAGTTGGCAAACTCGCTGAAGTGGGGAGCGAGGCCAGGGAAACAAGAGGTGTATCAATTCCGGAGAGGAGCGATAAAGGTATATCAGAAGCGATATATCCTGCAGGAGGACTGGATAATGATGGGTTTGCTTAACCTATTCATGACCGTGGTTATCGAAAGGGAACCAACGGCATTCCTATTATCGGGATCACCCCTGAACTACAGAAGAGCCTTCAAGACGGCTTTCGAGGGTCTAGTAGACCACCCGGGGCTGAAGGGCGAGTCGGTGTACTATAACTGCCGACATCTGGTAGACGGGGAGGTGGATACACCGTATCAGAGATGGGAGCAGCTAGAGGCGGATAGACGAGAAGCGAAGCGATTGGAAGAAATCGCTAGACAGGAAAGGAGAGAGGCAGAGGAAAGGGAGGAAGAAGCTAGAGCGCAGAGCTACGGCTTCGAGGAACAGGCGGCCTTAGACGAACTTCATTGGACGTCATCACGGAGTTCGGGGGAGTCTCTAGGGCGAGAATTAGGGTGGACGGTGGGATCACCAAAACAGTCGACATCGGATTGCAGACGACTCCCATACCAGCGGGCGGCGAGGGCGATCGCCCGCTAAGGAGGCTAGGGGAGCTGGAAGGATGGAAAGTCACGGGCGAGAGCCAAGGTGGGAAGGAACGCAGTGGGTCCACCGGGATACTGGGGTTGGAGCCACTCCCAGAGGAGGACGAGGATGACGACGAGTTCGGAGAGATGCTGCCCATCGGGAGAATCGGCCACTCGGACACGGACTGGGTTGGCGGGAGGGTGGTGACGGCCAGTGGGGCAAGGGCCTTCTGGGATAGACCCCGCAAGCGGGCCTGTGTGCATGAGGAGCCGGCGATGGATTTCGCGGGGAGCACCATCAGGTTGGGCGAGCAACCGGGAACGGCACCACAGGTAGTATTCGGGGAGACGATGCCCAGGAGGGGCGAGGAGATAGATGTGGACAGGGACGCTAACGTCCAAAAGTTCGCTTACCAGCGACTCCACAGACTGCGGAGATCGCTTGGGACGAAAGGCGATGAAAGTGATCCTATGGGACGCCACCAGGGGGAGACAACAGGGCCACTCGGAGGGGCCGCCCGCTAAGAGATACCGGGAGCTAATAACACCAGCGCCCAAGGAGTCGACGACCGGGATTAGTAGAGAGGTGACAGCGAGGGTCAGGAGCCTGAAGGGAGATAAGACCAAGGGAGCGGCAGCGGCCAGGAAACGACCAAGGGAGGAGGAAGACAGAGGGAAAGAGTTGAGGTGGTTCCCAAAGTCAGGTGGAACGAACTAAGACTTCGATGTGGCATGCCTGGAAGGCACCACCTGAGACGTGCGAACTCCTAAGTACAAATTCAAATAATTTAAATAATTTAAAAGTGCAATTAGTATGTACGTATGTAACAATCATTAGTTTAGCAAGAAAATATAATCAAAGTAAATACTATAGTCATATAACATTTTTCCAATTAGCTACTGGGACTGGGGACCAATTGACTATGACAAACGAGATGCTGGACGACTTCACACTTCTTGAGTGCGACGGCACAGGGAGGGGGGTGAGACTCGTCAGGAGTAAGCGGGCTGAGATGGGGGTTGAGTGATAGCGTGGAGAGAGTGTGGGTGCAATTCAAGTGTGGGGGGGGGGAGAGGCAAGAGGCAGAACAAGGGACAAGGAGGTCTGAGAGATAGGGTGAGAGGATGCTTAGAGTCAGTTAAGTGCGGGGTTAGAGTGGTGAAAGTGTTGGGGAAACAAAAGTTGTGTGAGAGAAGCGCACGATCGGCCCGACACGGGACGCCAGATGTCTTGGTGCAAGATAGGTAAAGTTGTACCAAGACGGGGTAGTGATATCATACCCATAGGGAGCGGCCTGGAAAGCCGGCTCCGAAAAAATAACTCCACCCCACACCCGATGGTAGATCGGGATCCAGCGGAATTGTAGCGCACTGAAGGTGGATGCTATCTTCTCACCGGGAATATAGCATGGGGGGGAGTGTCAGCAAATTCAATTCCGCTAACCACCCCACAAAGTTAGCTTTAAGCAATATTGGGAGCACGAGGTTGATTGCCAATCAACCTCGTATCACCCCAATAAATGGGGACGAGAAACCCCAAAGGACACACACACAAAGGGGGTCAGAGGTTATACTTCCGAGAGAGAGAGAGTGACAGTAGTGAGGGGAGAACACTCCCAGAGAGATGGGAGGGCGAGAATTAGGTTATCAGCCAATGGGGGGCAGGCATCCGCTGAGTAATATGGCCAAACTAGAGCAGTATATTACCGGTCGGTGTATCACATTCATTTACTCAGTTAGTCAGTTCAGTTAGGGCAGAACGGTAACTCTTGTCACCGTCCACTGCCGCCATCATCATTCAACTATATTACCGGTACTCAACTATCACTTTATTGCCAACTGTGCTTATACTTTATTATATATATTTATACATACGTTACCAACAATGGTCAGAGCAACTCAATAATATCAGAACTCTTTTCACACACACGGCGGGGACGCGTAAACAAGATAACCGGATAAATCGGGATTCTCGGATCCCGTCACAGTAGTGGTGTAATTCATAAGTATTTTGAATTTATTCACCCTACAGTAGTTACTCTAACTAATCTATCACCACACTCCTAACAACCTAATCTATAATCCTAAATCATTGTGTCATAATTGTTTATCGTTTCCTATTTACATAGTGTCCTTAAGATCAGATATATTATAAACAATTTTAACTTAATTTTACAAAATTGACGACACATTATTTGGATATTACACGTATCTTAACTTCGTCAAATACATTACTGAACAAATTACCTTCCTTAAGTATTGTATTAATAATGTTAATCTTTGACCTTCAATGACCCTTTAGATACCAAGGAGCTTCTTATCTCCTTTGTATGGTATATCCATACTTTTAAATGTTTGTCCTCTGTGTTATATGTGTTGTCTTCTGTACGTCTGTTTCACTCGTATGGCAACTCCATACTTTTAAATGTACGTCATATATGTATCCTTTATGTTTATCTGTCATTCGTATGGTTTACCCATACTTTTAAATGTATGTCCTGTGTGTAATCGTTGTTTTGTATGTCCTGTTCGTCCACCGAGGTAAAATATAAAGGCCATAGATTAATATTATTTGAGTGGGACAAGATGTTCCTTCGATTATTTGAAATTTTTAAGATGTTTTGAGGAAGCCCAGATATCGTGTAAAAATTTGAAAATTTTTAAGGGGGACTGTAGTGGCGGGTCTCTCTCAAACAATAAAAAATATATTATTACATTACCGCCCATTCTCCCAGCTTATCTTTACAAACCAATATATCTATCTCATCTCCAACATACTCATTCGACCATTATTGGCTGCCCCCATTCACAGCCGTTTATCCTATACAGATAAACAGCTGTATTCTTCCCTTCACTCCTGTTCAGCTATTAGGTAGGTATCTCACACTGCGCTACAACCCCTTATTACCCATTAACCAATCAAGGCCCACCACTCTGTCACCCCTA
>JAUCBJ010003660.1:0-16444 GCA_032718475.1 Nemertoderma westbladi
GGAATGGATGTGCAAACATCGTCGATTCGTAGTCTTTCCTTGGGGCTGGGGATGAAGGGGCCGAAAATCCCATTTCGATGAAAACCAAAACAATAAACGAAAGACAATATCAATGGTTGCAAATGAATAATAAAGCTCGTAATAAGCGTCGATTTTTAAGTCGAAAGAATACCCCTATAAACATGTTAGTACGAAGATATAAGATCATATTATTCATGCAACAGGTTTGCTGTCTACCAAAAGGTTTAAGATATTTTTTACTTCCAATTAATTAAATATCACAAAGTAATTATGATAAATGACTATTTTGTCTTTAGGTTCTACGTCAAGGCTACGGTATGACCGAGCTCAGTCCAACATCCCACTTCCCACCAATAGATGGCGCTGTGAAGCACGGCAGTGGGGGAATGTTGTTACCCAACTGCGAAGCAAAGATTATAGACGTGGATACGGGAGCGGAGCTGGGTGAGGGAGCGGACGGGGAGATATGTGTTCGGGGTCCCAACGTGATGAAGGGATACCTAAACAACCCGGAGGCTACCGCGGCTACGATCGACGTCGATGGATTCCTCCACACCGGGGATATCGGGCATTGGGACGCCGACAACCATTTCTACATCGTCGACCGTCTCAAGGAGTTGATTAAGTACAAAGGCTATCAGGTGCCGCCTGCGCAACTCGAGTCCGTGTTACTAACGCATCCGGGCGTCAGGGATTGCGCGGTCGTCGGCGTACCGGACCCCGAGGCCGGAGAGCTCCCGAAAGCGTTCGTCGTACGACGCGAAGGAAGCGAACAGGTTTCCGCGAAGCAGATCGCCGACTTCCTCGCCGAGAAAGTCGCGCCGTATAAGAAGCTCCGCGGCGGAGTTGAGTTCACCGACGCGATTCCGAAGTCCGGTTCCGGGAAGATCCTACGACGCGTGCTAAAGCAGCAGGAGATAGACCGCGTAAAGAACCAATAGGGGAGTGGGGAAGGGGGAAATAGGCAGACAATGTGACCAATGGGATAACAGAGGCGAACATATAGGAACGAAAGATATAATGTAGCATTAGAAAAGCAGTGTCACACTAACTTCATATAGCATGGCATACGAATGTTTGTAGTAAAATATATTTATTATTTATTAACCATAACCACTATATATTATTAGAACGTTTTTGTTATATTGCAGTTTATTGTTAGTTATATTAATAATGTTAAAATTATTATTATGATATTATCAATATTATGTATTATTATAGTGACTTAATCCTTGTACAAATTCAACATGATTTTCTCTAAAGTGCGTTAAGTAGTAGGCCTATAATGTAGTAGTCTCCACGAGTAGTGGACTCCACCGTTATTGGACTCACCGATATTGGACTCCGCCGTTATTTGACTCCACCGTTATTGGACTCCACCGTTATTGGACTCCACCGTTATTGGACTCCACCGTTATTGGACTCCACCGTTATTGGACTCCACCGTTTTCGGACTCCACCGTTATTGGACTCCACCGTTATTGGACTTCACCGTTATTGGACTCCACCGTTATTGGACTCCACCGTTATTGGACTCACCGTTATTGGACTCCACCGTTATTTGACTCCACCGTTTTTGGACTCCACCGTTATTGGACTCCACCGTTATTGGACTCCACCGTTATTGGACTCCACCGTTATTGGACTCACCGTTATTGGACTTCACCGTTATTGGACTCCACCGTTATTGGACTCCACCGTTATTGGACTCCACCGTTATTGGACTCCACCGTTATTGGACTCCACCGTTATTGGACTCCACCGTTATTGGACTCCACCTTTATTGGACTCCACGCCGTTATTGGACTCACCGTTATTGGACTCCACCGTTATTGGACTCACCGTTATTGGACTCCACCGTTATTGGACTCCACCTTTATTGGACTCCACCGTTATTGGACTCCACCGTTATTGGACTCCACCAATATTGGACTCACCGTTATTGGACTCCACCGTTATTTGACTCACCGTTATTGGACTCCACCGTTATTGGACTCCACCGTTTTTGGACTCCACCGTTATTGGACTCCACCGTTATTGGACTCCACCGTTATTGGACTCCACCGTTATTGGACTCACCGTTATTGGACTCCACCGTTATTGGACTCCACCGTTATTGGACTCCACCGTTATTGGATTCCACCGTTATTGGACTCACCGTTATTGGACTCCACCGTTATTGGACTCCACCGTTATTGGACTCCACCGTTATTGGACTCCACCGTTATTGGACTCCACCGTTATTGGACTCCACCGTTATTGGACTCCACCGTTATTGGACTCCACCGTTATTGGACTCCATCGTTATCGGACTCCACCGTTTTAGGACTCCACCGTTATTGGACTCCACCGTTTTTGGACTCCACCGTTATTGGACTCACCGTTATTGGACTCCACCGTTTTTGGACTCCACCGTTATTGGACTCACCGTTATTGGACTCCACCGTTATTGGACTCCACCTTTATTGGACTCCACCTTTATTGGACTCCACCGTTATTGGACTCAACGTTATTGGACTCCACCGTTATTGGACTCCACCGTTATTGGACTCCACCGTTATTGGACTCCACCCTATTAGGACTCCACCGTTTTTGGACTCCACCGTTATTGGACTCCACCGTTATTGGACTCACCGTTATTGGACTCCACCGTTATTGGACTCAACGTTATGGGACTCAACCGTTATTGGACTCCACCGTTATTGGACTCCACCGTTATTGGACTCCGCCGTTATTGGACTCCACCGTTATTGGACTCCACCGTTTTAGGACTCCACCGTTATTGGACTCCACCGTTTTGGACTCCACCGCTATTGGACTCCACCGTTATTGGACTCCACCGTTATTGGACTCACCGTTATTGGACTCACCGTTATTGGACTCCACCGTTATTGGACTCCACCGTTATTAGACTCCACCGTAGTAGGACTCCACTGTTTTTGGACTCCACCGTTATTGGACTCCACCGTTATTGGACTCAACGTTATTGGACTTCACCGTTATTGGACTCCACCGTTATTGGACTCAACGTTATTGGACTCCACCGTTATTGGACTCCACCGTTATTGGACTCACCGTTATTGGACTCCACCGTTATTGGACTCACCGTTATTGGACACCACCTTTATTGGACTTCACACCGTTATTGGAAACACCGTTATTGGACTCCACCGTTATTGGACTCACCGTTATTGGACTCCACCGTTATTGGACTCCACCTTTATTGGACTCACCGTTATTGGACTCCACCGTTATTGGACTCACCGTTATGGGACTCAACCGTTATTGGACTCCACCGTTATTAGACTCCGCCGTTATTGGACTCCACCGTTATTGGACTCCACCGTTTTAGGACTCCACCGTTATTGGACTCCACCGTTTTCGACTCCACCGCTATTGGACTCCACCGTTATTGGACTTCACCGTTATTGGACTCCACCGTTATTGGACTCCGCCGTTATTGGACTTCACCGTTATTGGACTCCACCGTTATTGGACTCCACCGTATTAGGACTCCACTGTTTTTGGACTCCACCGTTATTGGACTCCACCGTTATTGGACTCAACGTTATTGGACTTCACTGTTACTGGACTCCACCGTTATTGGACTCACCGTTATTGGACTTCACCGTTATTGGACTTCACCGTTATTGGACTCCACCAATATTGGACTCACCGTTATTGGACTCCAACGTTATTTGACTCTACCGTTATTGGACTCCACCGTTATTGGACTCCACCTTTATTGGACTCCACGCCGTTATTGGACTCACCGTTATTGGACTCCACCGTTATTGGACTCACCGTTATTGGACTCCACCGTTATTGGACTCCACCTTTATTGGACTCCACCGTTATTGGACTCCACCGTTATTGGACTCACCGTTATTGGACTCCACCGTTATTGGACTCCACTGTATTAGGACTCCACTGTTTTTGGACTCCACCGTTATTGGACTCACCGTTATGGGACTCCACCGTTATTGGACTCAACGTTATTGGACTTCACCGTTATTGGACTCCACCGTTATTGGACTCCACCGTTATTGGACTCACCGTTATTGGACTTCACCGTTATTGGACTCCACCGTTATTGAACTCACCGTTATTGGACTCCACCGTCATTGGACTCACCGTTATTGGACTCCACCGTTATTGGACTCACCGTTATTGGACTCCACCTTTATTGGACTCCACGCCGTTATTGGACTCACCGTTATTGGACTCCACCGTTATTGGACTCCACCGTTATTGGACTCACCGTTATTGGACTCCACCGTTATTGGACTCCACCGTTATTGGACTCCACCGTTATTGGATTCCACCGTTATTGGACTCACCGTTATGGGACTCCACCGTTATTGGACTCAACGTTATTGGACTTCACCGTTATTGGACTCCACCGTTATTGGACTCAACGTTTTTGGACTCCACCGTTATTGGACTCCACCGTTATTGGACTCACCGTTATTGGACTCCACCGTTATTGGACTCACCGTTATTGGACACCACCTTTATTGGACTTCACACCGTTATTGGAAACACCGTTATTGGACTCCACCGTTATTGGACTCACCGTTATTGGACTCCACCGTTATTGGACTCCACCTTTATTGGACTCACCGTTATTGGACTCCACCGTTATTGGACTCACCGTTATGGGACTCAACCGTTATTGGACTCCACCGTTATTAGACTCCGCCGTTATTGGACTCCACCGTTATTGGACTCCACCGTTTTAGGACTCCACCGTTATTGGACTCCACCGTTTTCGACTCCACCGCTATTGGACTCCACCGTTATTGGACTTCACCGTTATTGGACTCCACCGTTATTGGACTCCGCCGTTATTGGACTTCACCGTTATTGGACTCCACCGTTATTGGACTCCACCGTATTAGGACTCCACTGTTTTTGGACTCCACCGTTATTGGACTCCACCGTTATTGGACTCAACGTTATTGGACTTCACCGTTACTGGACTCCACCGTTATTGGACTCACCGTTATTGGACTTCACCGTTATTGGACTTCACCGTTATTGGACTCCACCAATATTGGACTCACCGTTATTGGACTCCAACGTTATTTGACTCTACCGTTATTGGACTCCACCGTTATTGGACTCCACCTTTATTGGACTCCACGCCGTTATTGGACTCACCGTTATTGGACTCCACCGTTATTGGACTCACCGTTATTGGACTCCACCGTTATTGGACTCCACCTTTATTGGACTCCACCGTTATTGGACTCCACCGTTATTGGACTCACCGTTATTGGACTCCACCGTTATTGGACTCCACTGTATTAGGACTCCACTGTTTTTGGACTCCACCGTTATTGGACTCCACCGTTATTGGACTCCACCGTTATTGGACTCACCGTTATTGGACTTTACCGTTATTGGACTCCACCGTTATTGAACTCACCGTTATTGGACTCCACCGTTATTGGACTCACCGTTATTGGACTCCACCGTTATTGGACTCACCGTTATTGGACTCCACCTTTATTGGACTCCACGCCGTTATTGAACTCACCGTTATTGGACTCCACCGTTATTGGACTCCACCGTTATTGGACTCACCGTTATTGGACTCCACCGTTATTGGACTCCACCGTTATTGGACTCCACCGTTATTGGATTCCACCGTTATTGGACTCACCGTTATGGGACTCCACCGTTATTGGACTCCACCGTTATTGGACTCCACCGTTATTGGACTCCACCGTTATTGGACTCCACCGTTATTGGACTCCATCGTTATCGGACTCCACCGTTTTAGGACTCCACCGTTATTGGACTCCACCGTTTTTGGACTCCACCGTTATTGGACTCACCGTTATTGGACTCCACCGTTTTTGGACTCCACCGTTATTGGACTCACCGTTATTGGACTCCACCGTTATTGGACTCCACCTTTATTGGACTCCACCTTTATTGGACTCCACCGTTATTGGACTCAACGTTATTGGACTCCACCGTTATTGGACTCCACCGTTATTGGACTCCACCGTTATTGGACTCCACCCTATTAGGACTCCACCGTTTTTGTACTCCACCGTTATTGGACTCCACCGTTATTGGACTCACTGTTATTGGACTCCACCGTTATTGGACTCAACGTTATGGGACTCAACCGTTATTGGACTCCACCGTTATTGGACTCCACCGTTATTGGACTCCGCCGTTATTGGACTCCACCGTTATTGGACTCCACCGTTTTAGGACTCCACCGTTATTGGACTCCACCGTTTTGGACTCCACCGCTATTGGACTCCACCGTTATTGGACTCCACCGTTATTGGACTCACCGTTATTGGACTCACCGTTATTGGACTCCACCGTTATTGGACTCCACCGTTATTAGACTCCACCGTATTAGGACTCCACTGTTTTTGGACTCCACCGTTATTGGACTCCACCGTTATTGGACTCAACGTTATTGGACTTCACCGTTATTGGACTCCACCGTTATTGGACTCAACGTTATTGGACTCCACCGTTATTGGACTCCACCGTTATTGGACTCACCGTTATTGGACTCCACCGTTATTGGACTCACCGTTATTGGACACCACCTTTATTGGACTTCACACCGTTATTGGAAACACCGTTATTGGACTCCACCGTTATTGGACTCACCGTTATTGGACTCCACCGTTATTGGACTCCACCTTTATTGGACTCACCGTTATTGGACTCCACCGTTATTGGACTCACCGTTATGGGACTCAACCGTTATTGGACTCCACCGTTATTAGACTCCGCCGTTATTGGACTCCACCGTTATTGGACTCCACCGTTTTAGGACTCCACCGTTATTGGACTCCACCGTTTTCGACTCCACCGCTATTGGACTCCACCGTTATTGGACTTCACCGTTATTGGACTCCACCGTTATTGGACTCCGCCGTTATTGGACTTCACCGTTATTGGACTCCACCGTTATTGGACTCCACCGTATTAGGACTCCACTGTTTTTGGACTCCACCGTTATTGGACTCCACCGTTATTGGACTCAACGTTATTGGACTTCACCGTTACTGGACTCCACCGTTATTGGACTCACCGTTATTGGACTTCACCGTTATTGGACTTCACCGTTATTGGACTCCACCAATATTGGACTCACCGTTATTGGACTCCAACGTTATTTGACTCTACCGTTATTGGACTCCACCGTTATTGGACTCCACCTTTATTGGACTCCACGCCGTTATTGGACTCACCGTTATTGGACTCCACCGTTATTGGACTCACCGTTATTGGACTCCACCGTTATTGGACTCCACCTTTATTGGACTCCACCGTTATTGGACTCCACCGTTATTGGACTCACCGTTATTGGACTCCACCGTTATTGGACTCCACTGTATTAGGACTCCACTGTTTTTGGACTCCACCGTTATTGGACTCCACCGTTATTGGACTCCACCGTTATTGGACTCACCGTTATTGGACTTCACCGTTATTGGACTCCACCGTTATTGAACTCACCGTTATTGGACTCCACCGTTATTGGACTCACCGTTATTGGACTCCACCTTTATTGGACTCCACGCCGTTATTGGACTCACCGTTATTGGACTCCACCGTTATTGGACTCACCGTTATTGGACTCCACCGTTATTGGACTCCACCTTTATTGGACTCCACCGTTATTGGACTCCACCGTTATTGGACTCACCGTTATTGGACTCCACCGTTATTGGACTCCACTGTATTAGGACTCCACTGTTTTTGGACTCCACCGTTATTGGACTCCACCGTTATTGGACTCCACCGTTATTGGACTCACCGTTATTGGACTTTACCGTTATTGGACTCCACCGTTATTGAACTCACCGTTATTGGACTCCACCGTTATTGGACTCACCGTTATTGGACTCCACCGTTATTGGACTCACCGTTATTGGACTCCACCTTTATTGGACTCCACGCCGTTATTGAACTCACCGTTATTGGACTCCACCGTTATTGGACTCCACCGTTATTGGACTCACCGTTATTGGACTCCACCGTTATTGGACTCCACCGTTATTGGACTCCACCGTTATTGGATTCCACCGTTATTGGACTCACCGTTATGGGACTCCACCGTTATTGGACTCCACCGTTATTGGACTCCACCGTTATTGGACTCCACCGTTATTGGACTCCACCGTTATTGGACTCCATCGTTATCGGACTCCACCGTTTTAGGACTCCACCGTTATTGGACTCCACCGTTTTTGGACTCCACCGTTATTGGACTCACCGTTATTGGACTCCACCGTTTTTGGACTCCACCGTTATTGGACTCACCGTTATTGGACTCCACCGTTATTGGACTCCACCTTTATTGGACTCCACCTTTATTGGACTCCACCGTTATTGGACTCAACGTTATTGGACTCCACCGTTATTGGACTCCACCGTTATTGGACTCCACCGTTATTGGACTCCACCCTATTAGGACTCCACCGTTTTTGTACTCCACCGTTATTGGACTCCACCGTTATTGGACTCACTGTTATTGGACTCCACCGTTATTGGACTCAACGTTATGGGACTCAACCGTTATTGGACTCCACCGTTATTGGACTCCACCGTTATTGGACTCCGCCGTTATTGGACTCCACCGTTATTGGACTCCACCGTTTTAGGACTCCACCGTTATTGGACTCCACCGTTTTGGACTCCACCGCTATTGGACTCCACCGTTATTGGACTCCACCGTTATTGGACTCACCGTTATTGGACTCACCGTTATTGGACTCCACCGTTATTGGACTCCACCGTTATTAGACTCCACCGTATTAGGACTCCACTGTTTTTGGACTCCACCGTTATTGGACTCCACCGTTATTGGACTCAACGTTATTGGACTTCACCGTTATTGGACTCCACCGTTATTGGACTCAACGTTATTGGACTCCACCGTTATTGGACTCCACCGTTATTGGACTCACCGTTATTGGACTCCACCGTTATTGGACTCACCGTTATTGGACACCACCTTTATTGGACTTCACACCGTTATTGGAAACACCGTTATTGGACTCCACCGTTATTGGACTCACCGTTATTGGACTCCACCGTTATTGGACTCCACCTTTATTGGACTCACCGTTATTGGACTCCACCGTTATTGGACTCACCGTTATGGGACTCAACCGTTATTGGACTCCACCGTTATTAGACTCCGCCGTTATTGGACTCCACCGTTATTGGACTCCACCGTTTTAGGACTCCACCGTTATTGGACTCCACCGTTTTCGACTCCACCGCTATTGGACTCCACCGTTATTGGACTTCACCGTTATTGGACTCCACCGTTATTGGACTCCGCCGTTATTGGACTTCACCGTTATTGGACTCCACCGTTATTGGACTCCACCGTATTAGGACTCCACTGTTTTTGGACTCCACCGTTATTGGACTCCACCGTTATTGGACTCAACGTTATTGGACTTCACCGTTACTGGACTCCACCGTTATTGGACTCACCGTTATTGGACTTCACCGTTATTGGACTTCACCGTTATTGGACTCCACCAATATTGGACTCACCGTTATTGGACTCCAACGTTATTTGACTCTACCGTTATTGGACTCCACCGTTATTGGACTCCACCTTTATTGGACTCCACGCCGTTATTGGACTCACCGTTATTGGACTCCACCGTTATTGGACTCACCGTTATTGGACTCCACCGTTATTGGACTCCACCTTTATTGGACTCCACCGTTATTGGACTCCACCGTTATTGGACTCACCGTTATTGGACTCCACCGTTATTGGACTCCACTGTATTAGGACTCCACTGTTTTTGGACTCCACCGTTATTGGACTCCACCGTTATTGGACTCCACCGTTATTGGACTCACCGTTATTGGACTTCACCGTTATTGGACTCCACCGTTATTGAACTCACCGTTATTGGACTCCACCGTTATTGGACTCACCGTTATTGGACTCCACCGTTATTGGACTCACCGTTATTGGACTCCACCTTTATTGGACTCCACGCCGTTATTGGACTCACCGTTATTGGACTCCACCGTTATTGGACTCACCGTTATTGGACTCCACCGTTATTGGACTCCACCTTATTGGACTCCACCTTTATTGGACTCCACCTTTATTGGACTCCACCTTTATTGGACTCAACGTTATTGGACTCCACCGTTATTGGACTCACCGTTATTGTACTCCACCGTTATTGGACTCCACCTTTATTGGACTCCACCTTTATTGGACTCCACCCATATTGGACTCACCGTTATTGGACTCCACCTATATTGGACTCCACCGTTTTTGGACTCCACCGTTATTGGACTCCCCCGTTATTTGACTCCACCGTTTTTGGACTCCACCGTTATTGGACTCCACCGTTATTGGACTCCACCGTTGTTGGACTCAACCGTTATTGGACTCACCGTTATTGGACTCCACCGTTATTGGACTCACCGTTATTGGACTTCACCGTTATTGGACTTCACCGCTATTGGACTCCACGTTATTGGACTCCACCGTTATTGGACTCCACCTTTATTGGACTCACCGTTATTGGACTCCACCGTTATTGGACTCACCGTTATGGGACTCAACCGTTATTGGACTCCACCGTTATTAGACTCCGCCGTTATTGGACTCCACCGTTATTGGACTCACCGTTATTGGACTCCACCGTTATTGGACTCCACTGTATTAGGACTCCACTGTTTTTGGACTCCACCGTTATTGGACTTCACCGTTATTGGACTCCACCGTTATTGGACTCCACCGTATTAGGACTCCACTGTTTTTGGACTCCACCGTTATTGGACTCCACCGTTATTGGACTCAACGTTATTGGACTTCACCGTTACTGGACTCCACCGTTATTGGACTCCACCGTTATTGGACTCACCGTTATGGGACTCAACCGTTATTGGACTCCACCGTTATTAGACTCCGCCGTTATTGGACTCCACCGTTATTGGACTCCACCGTTTTAGGACTCCACCGTTATTGGACTCCACCGTTTTCGACTCCACCGCTATTGGACTCCACCGTTATTGGACTTCACCGTTATTGGACTCCACCGTTATTGGACTCCGCCGTTATTGGACTTCACCGTTATTGGACTCCACCGTTATTGGACTCCACCGTATTAGGACTCCACTGTTTTTGGACTCCACCGTTATTGGACTCCACCGTTATTGGACTCAACGTTATTGGACTTCACCGTTACTGGACTCCACCGTTATTGGACTCACCGTTATTGGACTTCACCGTTATTGGACTTCACCGTTATTGGACTCCACCAATATTGGACTCACCGTTATTGGACTCCAACGTTATTTGACTCTACCGTTATTGGACTCCACCGTTATTGGACTCCACCTTTATTGGACTCCACGCCGTTATTGGACTCACCGTTATTGGACTCCACCGTTATTGGACTCACCGTTATTGGACTCCACCGTTATTGGACTCCACCTTTATTGGACTCCACCGTTATTGGACTCCACCGTTATTGGACTCACCGTTATTGGACTCCACCGTTATTGGACTCCACTGTATTAGGACTCCACTGTTTTTGGACTCCACCGTTATTGGACTCCACCGTTATTGGACTCCACCGTTATTGGACTCACCGTTATTGGACTTTACCGTTATTGGACTCCACCGTTATTGAACTCACCGTTATTGGACTCCACCGTTATTGGACTCACCGTTATTGGACTCCACCGTTATTGGACTCACCGTTATTGGACTCCACCTTTATTGGACTCCACGCCGTTATTGAACTCACCGTTATTGGACTCCACCGTTATTGGACTCCACCGTTATTGGACTCACCGTTATTGGACTCCACCGTTATTGGACTCCACCGTTATTGGACTCCACCGTTATTGGATTCCACCGTTATTGGACTCACCGTTATGGGACTCCACCGTTATTGGACTCCACCGTTATTGGACTCCACCGTTATTGGACTCCACCGTTATTGGACTCCACCGTTATTGGACTCCATCGTTATCGGACTCCACCGTTTTAGGACTCCACCGTTATTGGACTCCACCGTTTTTGGACTCCACCGTTATTGGACTCACCGTTATTGGACTCCACCGTTTTTGGACTCCACCGTTATTGGACTCACCGTTATTGGACTCCACCGTTATTGGACTCCACCTTTATTGGACTCCACCTTTATTGGACTCCACCGTTATTGGACTCAACGTTATTGGACTCCACCGTTATTGGACTCCACCGTTATTGGACTCCACCGTTATTGGACTCCACCCTATTAGGACTCCACCGTTTTTGTACTCCACCGTTATTGGACTCCACCGTTATTGGACTCACTGTTATTGGACTCCACCGTTATTGGACTCAACGTTATGGGACTCAACCGTTATTGGACTCCACCGTTATTGGACTCCACCGTTATTGGACTCCGCCGTTATTGGACTCCACCGTTATTGGACTCCACCGTTTTAGGACTCCACCGTTATTGGACTCCACCGTTTTGGACTCCACCGCTATTGGACTCCACCGTTATTGGACTCCACCGTTATTGGACTCACCGTTATTGGACTCACCGTTATTGGACTCCACCGTTATTGGACTCCACCGTTATTAGACTCCACCGTATTAGGACTCCACTGTTTTTGGACTCCACCGTTATTGGACTCCACCGTTATTGGACTCAACGTTATTGGACTTCACCGTTATTGGACTCCACCGTTATTGGACTCAACGTTATTGGACTCCACCGTTATTGGACTCCACCGTTATTGGACTCACCGTTATTGGACTCCACCGTTATTGGACTCACCGTTATTGGACACCACCTTTATTGGACTTCACACCGTTATTGGAAACACCGTTATTGGACTCCACCGTTATTGGACTCACCGTTATTGGACTCCACCGTTATTGGACTCCACCTTTATTGGACTCACCGTTATTGGACTCCACCGTTATTGGACTCACCGTTATGGGACTCAACCGTTATTGGACTCCACCGTTATTAGACTCCGCCGTTATTGGACTCCACCGTTATTGGACTCCACCGTTTTAGGACTCCACCGTTATTGGACTCCACCGTTTTCGACTCCACCGCTATTGGACTCCACCGTTATTGGACTTCACCGTTATTGGACTCCACCGTTATTGGACTCCGCCGTTATTGGACTTCACCGTTATTGGACTCCACCGTTATTGGACTCCACCGTATTAGGACTCCACTGTTTTTGGACTCCACCGTTATTGGACTCCACCGTTATTGGACTCAACGTTATTGGACTTCACCGTTACTGGACTCCACCGTTATTGGACTCACCGTTATTGGACTTCACCGTTATTGGACTTCACCGTTATTGGACTCCACCAATATTGGACTCACCGTTATTGGACTCCAACGTTATTTGACTCTACCGTTATTGGACTCCACCGTTATTGGACTCCACCTTTATTGGACTCCACGCCGTTATTGGACTCACCGTTATTGGACTCCACCGTTATTGGACTCACCGTTATTGGACTCCACCGTTATTGGACTCCACCTTTATTGGACTCCACCGTTATTGGACTCCACCGTTATTGGACTCACCGTTATTGGACTCCACCGTTATTGGACTCCACTGTATTAGGACTCCACTGTTTTTGGACTCCACCGTTATTGGACTCCACCGTTATTGGACTCCACCGTTATTGGACTCACCGTTATTGGACTTCACCGTTATTGGACTCCACCGTTATTGAACTCACCGTTATTGGACTCCACCGTTATTGGACTCACCGTTATTGGACTCCACCGTTATTGGACTCACCGTTATTGGACTCCACCTTTATTGGACTCCACGCCGTTATTGGACTCACCGTTATTGGACTCCACCGTTATTGGACTCACCGTTATTGGACTCCACCGTTATTGGACTCCACCTTTATTGGACTCCACCTTTATTGGACTCCACCGTTATTGGACTCAACGTTATTGGACTCCACCGTTATTGGACTCACCGTTATTGTACTCCACCGTTATTGGACTCCACCTTTATTGGACTCCACCTTTATTGGACTCCACCCATATTGGACTCACCGTTATTGGACTCCACCTATATTGGACTCCACCGTTTTTGGACTCCACCGTTATTGGACTCCCCCGTTATTTGACTCCACCGTTTTTGGACTCCACCGTTATTGGACTCCACCGTTATTGGACTCCACCGTTGTTGGACTCAACCGTTATTGGACTCACCGTTATTGGACTCCACCGTTATTGGACTCACCGTTATTGGACTTCACCGTTATTGGACTTCACCGCTATTGGACTCCACGTTATTGGACTCCACCGTTATTGGACTCCACCTTTATTGGACTCACCGTTATTGGACTCCACCGTTATTGGACTCACCGTTATGGGACTCAACCGTTATTGGACTCCACCGTTATTAGACTCCGCCGTTATTGGACTCCACCGTTATTGGACTCACCGTTATTGGACTCCACCGTTATTGGACTCCACTGTATTAGGACTCCACTGTTTTTGGACTCCACCGTTATTGGACTTCACCGTTATTGGACTCCACCGTTATTGGACTCCACCGTATTAGGACTCCACTGTTTTTGGACTCCACCGTTATTGGACTCCACCGTTATTGGACTCAACGTTATTGGACTTCACCGTTACTGGACTCCACCGTTATTGGACTCACCGTTATTGGACTTCACCGTTATTGGACTCCACCAATATTGGACTCACCGTTATTGGACTCCAACGTTATTTGACTCTACCGTTATTGGACTCCACCGTTATTGGACTCCACCTTTATTGGACTCCACGCCGTTATTGGACTCACCGTTATTGGACTCCACCGTTATTGGACTCACCGTTATTGGACTCCACCGTTATTGGACTCCACCTTTATTGGACTCCACCGTTATTGGACTCCACCGTTAT
This sequence comes from Nemertoderma westbladi, assembly GCA_032718475.1. NCBI lineage: Eukaryota > Metazoa > Xenacoelomorpha > Nemertodermatida > Nemertodermatidae > Nemertoderma > Nemertoderma westbladi. The sequence continues at coordinate 14,964 of JAUCBJ010003660.1, forward strand.
TGGACTCACCGTTATTGGACTCCACCGTTATTGGACTCCACTGTATTAGGACTCCACTGTTTTTGGACTCCACCGTTATTGGACTTCACCGTTATTGGACTCCACCGTTATTGGACTCCACCGTATTAGGACTCCACTGTTTTTGGACTCCACCGTTATTGGACTCCACCGTTATTGGACTCAACGTTATTGGACTTCACCGTTACTGGACTCCACCGTTATTGGACTCACCGTTATTGGACTTCACCGTTATTGGACTTCACCGTTATTGGACTCCACCAATATTGGACTCACCGTTATTGGACTCCAACGTTATTTGACTCTACCGTTATTGGACTCCACCGTTATTGGACTCCACCTTTATTGGACTCCACGCCGTTATTGGACTCACCGTTATTGGACTCCACCGTTATTGGACTCACCGTTATTGGACTCCACCGTTATTGGACTCCACCTTTATTGGACTCCACCGTTATTGGACTCCACCGTTATTGGACTCACCGTTATTGGACTCCACCGTTATTGGACTCCACTGTATTAGGACTCCACTGTTTTTGGACTCCACCGTTATTGGACTCCACCGTTATTGGACTCCACCGTTATTGGACTCACCGTTATTGGACTTCACCGTTATTGGACTCCACCGTTATTGAACTCACCGTTATTGGACTCCACCGTTATTGGACTCACCGTTATTGGACTCCACCGTTATTGGACTCACCGTTATTGGACTCCACCTTTATTGGACTCCACGCCGTTATTGGACTCACCGTTATTGGACTCCACCGTTATTGGACTCACCGTTATTGGACTCCACCGTTATTGGACTCCACCTTTATTGGACTCCACCTTTATTGGACTCCACCGTTATTGGACTCAACGTTATTGGACTCCACCGTTATTGGACTCACCGTTATTGTACTCCACCGTTATTGGACTCCACCTTTATTGGACTCCACCTTTATTGGACTCCACCCATATTGGACTCACCGTTATTGGACTCCACCTATATTGGACTCCACCGTTTTTGGACTCCACCGTTATTGGACTCCCCCGTTATTTGACTCCACCGTTTTTGGACTCCACCGTTATTGGACTCCACCGTTATTGGACTCCACCGTTGTTGGACTCAACCGTTATTGGACTCACCGTTATTGGACTCCACCGTTATTGGACTCACCGTTATTGGACTTCACCGTTATTGGACTTCACCGCTATTGGACTCCACGTTATTGGACTCCACCGTTATTGGACTCCACCTTTATTGGACTCACCGTTATTGGACTCCACCGTTATTGGACTCACCGTTATGGGACTCAACCGTTATTGGACTCCACCGTTATTAGACTCCGCCGTTATTGGACTCCACCGTTATTGGACTCCACCGTTTTAGGACTCCACCGTTATTGGACTCCACCGTTTTCGACTCCACCGCTATTGGACTCCACCGTTATTGGACTTCACCGTTATTGGACTCCACC
>JAUCBJ010003661.1:0-47726 GCA_032718475.1 Nemertoderma westbladi
TAACAGTAGCGTATAACGCAAAATAAATCTGTTAAACCCTTTGACCATCTGTAATTCTAGTCGATTAAGATATCGTGGCACCCACCGATATACTTGAAAGACAAATTATAGAATCAGTGGTTAACGTCCCCAGACAAGTTCTGGAATAAATCGGTGCCCATCTCAAATATTAATTATTTAATATTTGTAAATCTAATACGTCAAAATCTGTAAAATTTAGATCCTTTAACAATTCTAGTCGATTAAGATATCGTAGCATTTACCGATATTCTTAAAAAAGACAATTGTCATAGAATTAAGGATCTTGTGTCCCTAGACATGTTCTAGAATCAAAATATGTCCATTTAATTATCAAATAATAAAATTTCAGGGAATAAATTTAAATTCATGCCTTTTAATGAATTTAATAAATTGCCATTTTTACGCAATTTATAAAGTTCCCAAAATTCCATTAATTAATAGATCAAGGGAGCGGAGATTTATCTTATCATGCGTATGAGTGTGTGAAAGTCTCCCAAACATAGTCAATAGCCGATAAAATTCATAAAGTCATGTATAACACAGAACATTGACTATTAAAGAATTACTATTAAATAACATCCCAGATCTGTATGCATTGGAATCACCCTAATTCTACCGCTAGCTTTGCATAATGTCACCATAGCAACAACCACGCTAGAATTAGAATTGAGTTAAAAGAACAATAGAAAGCTTGTCCCATTGAATAGCATAGGGAATAAATAGTGCACTGATAGTATCCAAGGATACATAATAATACAGTGACATTCTGGAAGGCATTGACTAACAGACAAGTGACCCGAGTGTGTGTAATTTGTGACAAGTTGTGTGTGGTACTTGTGAGCTTATAGGCGAATGTTACTACTAAGGTGTGTTTACAGTAGCCAGTCGCAATCGTAAAGTAACCTAACTCTCCAAGGAAAACCTGAAGTACATCTAAGCCTTTGGGACGGACAGTTGAGTGACTTGTGCCGGTTGTCGTTGTCGTTGTGCGGCTACGTCGTTGGCGAAAGTACAGCGGCGACGACACATCGGCGCTGAGGATCTCGTACTGTCCGGGGGTTGATTGGGGTAGGCAGCGACGCCCGCTCGCCTAAATATAAACTCATTATAATGTGGATAAACTCATATATAGCAGATATGACGGAGTTGATAGAAGATGGTCTTGTCATCCTATCGATTTACACAATACGGACTATGTCGACTATATATCCTGCCCAGCGGAGTCGGAACCATAAACGGAAATTCGAATGCGAAAATTCTATTCGAAATCGACTCGAAAGAAAAGACACTTAAGAAACAAATGGACGCGGTAACTCCAACGTATATTTGGAATTCTTGATAGAAGCATTGTAACAACAAATAAATATCACCCGCGTTTACCCTACCAGACGTGCGTCTTTGGTATTATTACGATAAATGCCCTAGACCCAACTAATAAACGGAAAGACATAAACATCCACGTAAACCGAAACTTGTTGACGTATCACCTATGCTCACTCGGCTCGAACGATCCTGGAGTAAACCTACGATCAGAGTCCCGGAATACTCGGTCAAACCTCCTCATTCCTTAGTTGGACCTCAGACCTGCGATCTTGGTGGTGTCGCGGATCCTCGCGGACTGTATTCACTGTTCAAAGATCTAGTGCTACCCTAACAATTAATCGGTAACACTCCGACAGTGATTTCTAGCTAGCCGCCCATCTTACCTAGCCGGATTGTGACGCGGACACCTAATATCACTATCCAACCGTATGGTCGTCCACGTTTAACGCGATACAACCCCTCATCAAGGGGAAGGAGAGCGTTGTACGAAACGAGTTAAACGCTATTTTATAAAGATCAAAAAGGAAACCTGCGTTTGTTCAGATAAACGTAAGTTATAACGGTGAGTCCAATCGATAAACGAATTGGCCTTATCTCAATTCGATTGGGAAATCCAGAATCTCTAAGAAGTTATCGAACTTGGACGATCCTATTCTCTGCGAGAGTTTTTGGATGAACGTATCCAGCTACGAGCGGAGGAAAATCAGCTCGAGGAGAAGCATATCGAAACGGCAGATACCTCGACCACAATCCTACACCTTCTGATGCAATCATATTGCACCCTTCACCCAGGAGTTATGGCCCTCCTAGTAAAGTGGCTCCCCCCAAAGAGAAAAAGACTCTTGCTAGCCTCAAAAAACTGCGTAAACGCCGTCTGCGTAAGAAAGACTAACTGTTTAGAGTATCTTTATGTTTTAGAAACTGTGATTTTTATATTTTATAGACTGAAAATCCCATTTTCTGGGAGCGGTGTAAAAGCCTTTGCTGAATTGCCCCGTTATTTTTATTATCTTTTACATTAAAATACTCTGTAGTTGATTTAATAAGTGTAAGAGACCGTATTATTGCTGTATCGGTGTTTTTAGAGGATCTAAGACCTATTTCCTCCGTATGTGTACTGTGAAAGGCATATTTTATGATTCTATGGCAATTCGTGACGCAAAGGGGTGATAGCTACTCTTGAACAGTAGTTACTATGACTACGGTTAACAGCTGACATTCATACGTGTTGATTTCCTTTGTTCTACGGCGTCTCTCAGTTCAGTCAGCCAATTAGAGCGTTTTTGTGGCTCCTTGTACAGAAAATTTCCGAGAAATGACGCAATGCCTATGTGCAGTGTTTACATTCAGTCCTGAGCCAAAGAAAGAACGGCTTGGAAGTATTTTGTGCTTTACTGTTTTTTAGTCTTACACTAGTAGGTTTAATTATAAAGGGCATATATCCTTTAACCTAACGACTACCTGACTCATGGAATCACCTGCTAACTGATCATACATACTGACTGCTGAAACATTGCAAACTCATAACAATCAGTGTTCAGTTGTTGTTTTATACTGCTATTTACTGTCAGTTCTTCATAATATGGTTGATGAATTATTATATTTGGAATAACGATAAATAACCCCGAAACCCAATATTCTTGATATACCGAAGGTAAGAGAGAAGGGTTACAGATAAACGATTGTGACTTATGTTAAAGTGGTTTGAAGTGAATCTAATGTTATTTGATAGACCCTACATGAGTCAGTCTGTGTTCCTTTTATATGTGACTAAAATCAGTGAAGATTGGCAGATTAGTGTGCAGTATTGTGCAGCATTGTGTATGAGTGAGTCTGTTAAAGAAGCAATTCCTAAAGAATGCGCCATATATGTGAATTATAATTAAGCCATATCGTTGTGAGTAGTTTAAGTCATAACTCTGTTTATATAGATAAAGCGCCACGTCCTAAAGGAACTGTTAATATTCCCGAAGGTGAATAATATTGTCAGAGATTATATAATACTGTCAGTCGAATAATACATTAGGCTTACATAGCAATAAAATTAAACCGTCGAACCCAATCTCCCGGGAATATCCAGCGGGTGAATGGTCGCGCACGGATTGGTTTCGACTAGTGTAGTGAATCAAATACTTGTCATAGACTAAAAACTGATTTAATATCTAGAAGACATCTTAATTTGGTGGGTTAAACTGCCAAAGGTCTGAAAGCGCGAACAGGTTTAACAGATTTATTTTGCGTTGTACGCTACTGTTAAAGGGACATCACGCTACTATATGTATTATTTAATATACGGTATGAGAGCAATATCGCACGAAGCAATGTCAGTGAGAAGAGGCAAGTCGTTTCCAAGGTCTACCCAGAGCTTGGTTTAGCCGAGACACGAGGATCTGAATTTTGCATTCCTAATACTCTACTTACCAATAATACTTGAATATAGTAGGAGCTTTATTGTACTTTAATAAGTACGGATATTTCATCTTACTGTAGTCACGTATTTATAATGTAATACGGACAGTAAGGAAAGAGAAAAAGAATTATTTCTCGCCGTCGCACTAAATATATAATATATAAGTAATTAAGTAATAAACACTAATATATATTGCACTAATCTACTAAATAATCGCTAAAATAACATTCTACTAAATAAAATTAAAGAAAACGATTATAATAAAATTACATAATAATACATACATAAATATAAAATAATAAAAACAAATATAAAATAATATAGTCACACACCCACTCCAGACGCTGTTACGTTGGGGAGTCCCTAGATGTTTGTTGGATTAGGGAGGTGGTCGTGGGAAGAGTATCTTGCCTTCCATAGTTTCCGGACAGTTCTCGGTCTCGTTCCAGTAAACATAAACGACCAACTGGGCGATTGAGCTGCTGTGTCTCGAAGACAATTCCAGGTTTCCTCTTCGTCCTGGAATAGTGACGATAGAAACATCGCTTCAAATACACGACGGCCTTACAAAGCCGATTCCAGGATCTATAGTGGTCCATCGCTCCCGGCAGGAGAGGTGAGAGTCCCGGCGAGACGTCTGGTGTTCCAGATCTCCAGTCTCTCTCTCTGATCTCCACAACAGATCGGTTCGCGGTGGGGGAGTTTAGATCCACAGCGTCGTCCCTGGCAATGTGTAATACAGACAGATCTATCACGGGTTTAAATAACCTTGATTTACTCGTCCGGGTTTTAGGTTTGACTTTCTCCGCTCCCTTGGCTTGTCTAATCTCAGCCGTGGTAAGATGGGGAGGCCATTCATCTTCTTTACTTAGGAAGTCGGGTCCACCTAACCAGTCTGGAGTATCTGTCAGTTCTTGAGGAGTTGCTCCTCTGGAAGCGATGTCGGCTAGATTAATCGTCTCGGGGCAATATCTCCATTGATCTACATTGGAGTTAATATCGTCATTATCTGAGGAGTATGGTGTTCCCTCAGTTGGGTCGTCAACTTCACTGCTCTCCACTTCCCATTCACTTAATTGATATACCTGTTCTTTTGGTAATCTTTCCATGAGAGTTCTACGGGAAGGGCCAGTAAAGTACCAACCTACTCTAGTTCTTCCCGCATAGACTTGTAATGGTTGCGGTTGAGCAGGCCGTTTCTCCAATGTCTCAAGCGCTTCATGCGCATTTTGGCCGATGAGTATTTGCACTCCAGGGTAATCTGTGTTGAATCTAGGTATATTAAGCTGCTGGGTGGAATCGTCCTCATCCCAGTTATAAGGTTCTACTTGGCTGGTAGCGAAGTTCTTTATCGCCACCATTTTTACTGACCTTATACTATGTTCTCCTAGTTCATCCTGGGGGGTGGACAACGCACCTACATAATAATCCGCTATTACTGTAGATTTCCAAACCTGCATAATTCCTGACATGTTTAACTTAGTTCGGAACTTGGGTTGTCCAGCAAAGATGTCTTCGGCTAGTTCTTTGTCGATGAATGTTCCTGTGCTACCGGAGTCAAGGAGGGCGTTCACTATATAACTCCTTTTAGGTCCGTGGACCCTTAACTGCACTACGGGAAATTCTCGGATTCCTACATTGGAAGTTGGTGCTTTCCAAGATGGTTGTCGGTCAGAAGTAGTTAGGGGGAGCTCGCTGTCGGTGTCCTTTTCATGCGTAAGTGCTCGATACACTGCGGTATTTATCAGGTAACAGGATTCGTTTTCGTCGGAGAATTCGTCCGTATAGAATCCTTCCATCTCAGAACTTTGGTCAGTGTCGTTCACATCACTGAATTGGACATGTAGTTCGGACTCACTTACCTGACTCGGGCTGTTTCGTTCGAATTCAGTGTGCAACAAGATATGATGTTTTGCGCCGCACTTTGCACACCTTGCGTCGGAGTAACAGGTTCGCCGTTGGTGTCCTTGTCTGAGGCAATTATAACACAACCGCTTATCCCACATGACTTCACGTCTATCCTTTAATGATTTCTTTAGGAATTCATCACACACATTCAAACGGTGGGGCCCGTCACACAGCGCACATTTCGGTTTGATGTTACTTACCTTATTTTGAGTAACGTTGTGCACACTCGTTCTTTCTTCGGGCTTTCTTACCTGAATTCTCTTAGGAGACGTAGGAGGAGTTTTTCTTACCTGTTCTCTCCTGTCATTGGTTCGAGACTTGAATTTACTTACGTCTTTAGGCGTTTTGTTGACATAATAAGATCTTTCAGTGTCTTTCCCGCTGTCTTCTTCTTGAGAAGCCTGGCTTTCGCCGTCGTCGGTATAACACACTGGTGTTACCTTTCTCCTAGAAACGGGTTTCTCACTTACCTTGTTTTCCGGTGTCTTCTCTCTGGACTGCTTTAGGAGCTGTAATTTCACTTCTCCATCTAAGAATGACATGAGATCAGCCATGGTAGGGTCTCGTCGTTGTTGTTCCATCATATATAACACTTTCTTATCCCAGCGTGTGCCTACTCCACCCTTAGGTAAAGTTGAGGCCACGGCTCCAATAACCATAGAACTCTGATATTCATGAGACTTACCTAGCCAATCTAATTGTCTACAGATCTCTTGAATCTCATCGGAAAACTCTATAATCCCGCTGCTAATGAACTTTCGGGGGGCTACCAATTTTGCATACAAATACCTAGCTATGTTATTCCTATTACCATACCTGATGTTTAGTGTATCCCAAACTTGTCTTAATCCATCTGGATGTCCAATAAACTTTAACGCCATTAACTTGGGAGATCCTTCCAAGCACTCGATGAGGAATCTAAGTTTCTCTCCGTTAGATAGCACAGAGTTCTGTATGTTATCTTTGTAATATTCATTAAAAGGTAACCATTTCATCTCATCTCCATTGAACTTGACGATCTCTCCCACCTTTACCGCTTGACGGGCTTCGGTTCTAGCCATTTGACGCGTAAAACTTTCTTGGGCCATCGTGTTATTTAATATCGAGTTATCGGTATATAAATTTCTCGGATTATTATCAAGTCTATATGGAATATCATTGTCAACAGGTTTATAATTACCCTTAATAGGGTTTACTATAGGAGTTTCCACTTCACTAGCAGTATAGATGCGTGTAGGCTCCACACCTTGCGCATGAAATACTTCAGACCTAACAGGTTGACACATTGTTACAGGGGGTGGTGGTATACCCTTTTGTGTATTTACTAATTTATCGCGTTCTAATGCGATACTCTGCTGCACTTCTTGCAACTCTAACCTACTTTCCCTTACTGTTCCTTTAAACTGATGAACAGTCTCCTGCATCTGCCCGAGCAGGAGATTCATCCCCCGCCGCCCCTCATCCACCCACTCGACCGCCGAAGCGGGAGCCGCCAACGTAGTAGCGGGTAGACGAGAGACAACGGGCGACAAATCATTGATATTTCGCTCGGAGTCCAGGACAGGAACTGTCTCAGGGGTTGTTTTGTGGGGCACAGGTAGTTTAGTACTGTGCAAAGGGAATTTAGAGGTAGGTTCTGGGAGCACAGGTGTCTCTATCACCGAAGGGGTGATTTCAAGAACAGGCCTAATTATTTCAGGCTCATCTACTATAGTAGGGAGTCTTTCTATTTTAATTATTTGGTCTGTGGGTTCTGTACTACCTAAGCCTGTGTTAGTTAGTTGCCTTCTAACAGCTGGGGGCAAATCAGGCAATTTCTGACGGTGGGACATTCTTCTACGTCTGCTTAGACGAGATCTATTTCCTCCGCCTTCAGGATCGGTGGTATCGCCTTCATCAGATGATGTATATCCCTGTCTTTTGGGAGTAGATCGATTCATCATCTGCATATTACTAGCTGTTAACTGTTTATTTATGCAGTCTTGATTCTCTTGAATATTTTCCAACTCTAGTTGGGTGGTCTCTTCAGATGCTCTTCGTTCTGCTTCTGCCACTGCCTTTCTTTCTGTCTGCGCTTTTCTTCCGCTTCTGCCGCTGCCACTGCCGCTTTTCTTTCCACTTCGGCTGCTTTTCTTTCCGCTTCTGCCTCTGCCGCTGCCGCTTTGCTCGCTGCCGCTCTTCTGCCGCTGCCGCTGCCGCTGCCGCTGCCGCTGCCGCTGCCGCTGCCGCTGCAGCTGCCGCTTGTGCCTCTGCCGCTGCCTCTGCCGCCTTTCTTTCCGCTTCTGCCGCTGCCACTGCCGCTGCTGCTGTCTTTCTGTCTTCTATACGTTTTTTCTTTACTTGTTCTTCTTGGACCTCTAGCGATGCGGAGCCTTTCATCAAATTTAGCTTGGTTCGCAGCTATCATATCCGCATCGATTGCGTCCAACACAAGCTTGGCTCCTTCACTATTAGGGCTAAGTCCAGACAGCCGTCTCCTCAACTCTTCATCACCTACAAATCGTTGATAGTCCGACAGATAGATGTCAATAGCATCCCTCTTATGCGGTTTCTCTGCCGTCGCTTCACTTTCCACTTGGGAAAATGTAGCGTCTGTTGATTCTCCATGGGTTGAGCGCTCAGCCAGCTGAGATTTCCACTGGGCAGTTCCTTGAACTTGGAGACTCACCCGCTGAAACCAAGTCTTTACGGCAACTTGCAACGACGTGTCTTGTCTTCTTTTCGAAGCCTCCTCAAAGGCCGATAAGATTAGTCTGATTCGTAGAATTCTTTCTCTAACTTGATAAAGCAGCTCTCCCTGCTCTTGAGGTCCTTGGGGTTGTCGAAACAGTTGTTCCTTTAATCGCTCCATAGAGCTGAAGAATCCCTGTACGTATCCTGCTGCTGACCTCTTCCACACAGCTGGATCGCTGGTTTCTTTTGTCACTCCCATCCTGTGTATGTCTTCCCAGGCAGCTTCCGATAAGTCAAACGGGAGTCCGGGTCCGGGGAAGTTCCATTGCGACTCGACAATAGACTTCAGTTCTTCCCTTGTGTATCCCGCATAACTATCCTTGGTCGATCGCTTACTTCTCGCCCAATCAATCTGGTGTTCCTCCACCGCAATCAATACCCTAGTGAGTACGGCTGCAGGAAGGATGAGAAGGGGATCCGAATAAACCGCATCTGCCATCTTAGCTCCGCGCTCGGGTGTCAGCTCTACAGTATCCGCACTACTGGAGCTGTCGGGCCGCTGAGAAATAAGTTCTCGGCTCGAGTGTTGCTGCTGTTCCGCTGCTTCTTGGTCCCGCTTGACTTGAGCTCGAGTGCCTATGATAGACCTACGGTGTTGGACTAGCCTAGGGTCTGATATTACTACTGGAGGGATGATCTTTCTTACAGTAGGAGGTGAATTGAACTTCGGTCTCACACGTTCCACACTCCTGTCTGGGTCACAGATGGTTGTATCTAGGAGACTGTCTGACAGGTTTTGCTTTGTGTCAGACATGTTTGTTTGTACAGTTGAATGCCTACTGCTATATTACAGTTAAAGCAAGTCTAGTAATTCAGTATCACCGTTAGCCTAGTAATTAATTACCGATATCGTTACTCTATGTAACGTGATATATATACAATATATTAGAATACCGGTATGCTTATAGTATATATATAAGTATTATTACAGACTAGATTTGTCACAGAATACCGGTATATAATTTCAGCACAAATATATATAAATATATAATAGGCCTATCGTGAATACCGGTATACAGCTTACACTTATAGTATATATAAGTATAATTATGGACTAGAATTAATTACAGAATACCGGTATAATTTCAGCCTAAATTTATAGAAATAAATATAATAAGCCTATTGTAAATACCGGTATGTCAATTATTTTAGAATAATTGAATTTCTGAATTTTAGGGGTTACTTGGTTACTTTACTTTACTTGATTACCGTTATTTAAGCAGTAGTCCAACTGACATTAAGACCTAATTGTTGTATGACAGGCCTACTATTTTATAAATCGGTTTGAGTTGATTTATAATATTTGTGTACCCGTTTAATGGGTTTTGTCAATATTTGAAATAAATGTTATTATTTCTGGGAAGGAGTCACTACACAGAAGCTGTGCGCTCTCAGTGAAGTGCTACTTGTTGGACACTAAAACAAATAATTCTAATTTACCTAAGTTACTTAATACTACAAATTACGTACAATTCGGGGTGAGATTACAATCTCTAAATAAACACAAAAAATTACACGTACGAATTTTTAGGGTAATTTTACAAGAAGTCTACAAACCAGCCTAACAAAGGGTTAGAATATCTGGTTATTACAACGGACAGGGTACTACGGTATTTGAAAATAACAAAGCAGTAGTAAATATACTGCGTTGTCCAGATAGGAAAAATACCACCGTCTGACGACTTATAGCCGTATCGCTATAAGTACTACGTTATGTATCACGGAGTGTTCCTACCTAGAAGTTAATTACCGCGGTCTACCAGAACCAACGTGCCTATTAACCACTTTACAACACAAATATACTGCCTACACACTAATTACCTTCGGAAAGCACTGTACACTAAACCCTAAATTAGGTACAAGTACTTATACAACAAATAATCAGCAGTTAGAAATACTTGTACAGCTAAAAGAACCACGGTATCTGCTGGAGTGACCGGGGCACAAAATCACCAGTCTTTACCTACGCCAAGCAGCCCTGATGTAGTACCGGGGTTAATTTAACTATAACGGTATGTACAACAAGCACAATTACTGTAGGAATAAACTTGGGGATATGAATGTTGCGAATAATCGCATAAACTCTGAATAATAAATATTACGCTACGCGTACAGACTACTCAAACAAAATACAGACCAAACGCTGACAGACTACTATCAAGCCTAAACAAACTACGGTATATGCAGACTCCGAAATGGTTAGTTAGTATGCGTTCTAACCGAGTAGTACGACTTATTCTTTCGAGGGGGTTTACCTCACAGCACTGGAAGCCCCTACGTTCCTAACTAGTACTTTATCGGACATACACTCTACACACACCGCAATCTCTTCAGACCTAACAACAGCCAGACAACAATCCAGCCTACAAATTATCTAAATAAGAAATATTACACTACCCGTACAGACTACACATACAAAATACAGACCAAACGCTGGCAGACTACTATCAAGCCTAAACAAACTACAGTATATGCAGACTCCGAAATGGTTAGTTAGTATGCGTTCTAACCGAGTAGTACGACTTATTCTTTCGAGGGGATTTACCTCACAGCACTGGAAGCCCCTACTTTCCTAACTAGTACTTTATCGGACATACACTCTACACACACCGCAATCTCTTCAGACTTAACAACAGTCAGACAACAGTCCAGCCTACAAATTATCTGTACAATCTGAGCAGGCTTACACGCCTTCTGCTCAATATTGGCCTACAAATAAATAAAACTGACAGAAATAAGTAAAATCCCAATAAAGAACCAGGGCGGGCCCTCCCTGATTCAATTATTAAGGCCTACCGGTATATAATTATCAAATCGAATAATACTGCTGTACCTGTACTGCTGTAAGTACCGGTCCGGGTGGTTAGGTAGTCAGGCCTACTGGGTACCGGTTGACCGGTACTTCAGCTTTATTGCCTACTGCAATACAGAAGCAATAACCGTTATTGTTCGCGCTTTCAGACCTTTAGCAGTTTAACCTGCCAAATTTAGATGTCTTCTAGATTATAAATCGACTTTAGCCTATGACGAGTATTTGATACACTACATTAGCCGAAGCCAGTCTATGCGCGACCATTCACCCGCTGGATATACCCGGGAGACTGGATTCGGAAGCCTTGACCTTATTGCGGTGTAGGCCTACTGTATTATTCGACTGATTGTTAATATATAATCTCTGACCAATATTATTCACTTTCGGGAAATATTAACAGTTCCTTTAGGACGTGGCGCTCTAAATATGTAAACAGAGTTATGACTTACACTAGACACAACGGGATGGCTATGGATTCACGTATAAAGCGCATTCTTTAGGAGATGCTTCGTTATCAGTCACAATCATGCACACTACCGCACAATGCTGCACACCGATCTGCCGACCTTCACTAATTTTAGTCACATATAAAGAGAACAACCACTGACTCATGTAGTGCCTATGAAATAGCATTAGATTCACTCCAAAACCAATATAATGTAAGTCGCAATTGTTATATGTAACCAGTCTCTCTAACCTTCAGTATATCAAGAAGATTGGGGTTTCTGATTATTGATCGATATTATCCCAATATAATAATATTCCATCAACTGATATAATTAATAACCGACAGTAAATAGCAGTAAAAATGCGGTGTTTTGATTGTTTTGTTTGATTAGGTATGAATTGTTTGGATAACGGTTATACGTTCTATGATCAAGCCTACTAATGTTTTGCTAAAGCCTGAAAACACAGAGATTCCAAAGCCGGTCTTCTGGCTGTGGACAAAATACACAAACTGACTCAATTGCATGAGTTTCTGTATACAATCTCCAACACAGAGTCAAAAAACGCTCTGATTGGTCGACCGAACAAAGAAAGAACAGAGAACAAAGGAAAAGCTCCACGTGTACAGATCAGCTGTTAGCCGTCGTCATAGTAACTACACTGTGTCAAGAGGATTTTAGCGTATTGCGACATAAAATTGCTAGTTATGTCCGCTAAAGTACACATACAGAAGAAATGGCTTTTTATGTCCACTAAAACACCGGTACAGTAAGGAAACGGCTTTTTATGTCCGTTAAACCAAATACAGAGTACTTTGCGGGGAAAATAACCAGCTAATTCCGCAAAAGCTTTTACACTGTAGCATGGTAGTGTTTACTTGATTAATTTACACTATTATAGTTATGTTATGTTATTATCATGATGTCATTATTTAATACTAAATATGATACGCAAATGAAATTTAATTATTCTTATTATGCAATACGAAAGTAAATACTGTATTTTTTTTAAAAATAAATTAAAGTAACTCAGGATGACTATCAGCAACCTTATAATTAGTACCAATCGATTCAGCGTTAGTGAAATATCTTAAAAAGTTGTTTTTACTTGCCATGAGATAAAATTGAAGCTTTTCTGCAGTTAAAATGAATGGCCCCGCTAGAGGTCCCTGAAGATCTGCTATGCCAGTCCTTATTATTTAAGTTTAAGTATGAAGCGAGTTTGAAAGATGTCGTTCGCGGCGAATACATATTAAAATCGAGTTATATTGGTGTTGTAAGGGTCTCTAAGCCACGATTCTAGGTAAAACAAATTCCTTTTATCATATGGCCATTTCGTGTATCAACACACGTTTTCAGTGATATAAATATACTGTATAATAAAATGTTTACGTAATTTACATATTAAAATAAGTATGTACGCGGTTAAGTTTAATTGAATAATATACTGTAAAAGATACTAATTATATGAGGCTATCGTACAGTATATGCCTGGTTACGAGGATGATGTTAAATAATTAAAATAAATAAAATTATGAGCAGTGGTAAAAAGAGAGATTAGGCTGACAGCATGGAGGATAAATTAAATTAAAATAGGTAAGTAAAATAAAGTTAAAAATATAATAATGTGATACTTTTCGGATGAAAAATCGATAAAATGCGAAGCGTGACTAAGGCTAGGTAGATACAATACAATTAATTAAGTTAAAATAAGTAAAAATAAATATAAAGATATACGGCGATTTAGGTATGGATGGCTAGGAAGATACAATTAAATAAAATGAAATAAAGTGAAATGAAATGGAATAAAATTAAATTATTTAAAACATGAGCAGATAATCGATAAAATTCATAAAATGAGATAAAGTTGATAGATTACACCGCAACTCGCAATATTTGCAGAATGACTGATACACGGACCAAGATGTTTCAAAACTCTTCGCTCCAAGTGCTATTAGATATCTAATAAACAATGAGATACCGATTTTCATGCTATGATATTTAATTTATGTATAGTTTTATCTACAATTCTTAAATATTGGCACGTTATTTTTAATTTAATTTAATTTTATTTATCTAGTTTGTAGGCTTATCGTTGAATTGTTTACTTTTCTTTTTTTTCGTTAATTTTCTCATACGTATTTTCAATTTTTATTTATTTATTATTTTTATTAGCCTGATGTTAATTTTTATTAAGTTGCTAGTCTCTCATCGTATCTTTTAATAATTTTGAGCTTTTTTTTTAAGTAGAAGTTAAGTAGAAGTAACCATTTTTGTGATACATATAATGGAATATATAGTACTATATGATGATATATTAATATATATCATTAATTGATATAATGATATATATATAGTTTCCTCCTGATATAGCTGCTATATGGCGACATCTAAGTGTCACCTTGTTTTAAATGTTTTCTCCCATAGTACGTGTGGAATTATTCCTATAGTTTTCGGTCTGTTATAACTATTTACATACTTGTGTGTGAAGTAGCACTTTACAACAAATGTGTGTACCGTTGTACTGTACAGTATATGCCCAGAGCGAGATGTAGAGCTAATACACTTAAAATTTCACTACTTCTGGTGGTTAATTGTCCTTAGCGAATGTGGGGCGGAATTGCTTGTTAGTACAGTATATTCAACTCTTTTTTAAATCCAGCATGTTTATCAAATTGAGCATTTGTTTGACAAGTCCGGACGATGTTATTCAATTCCAAGACAGCTTTTAGGGTAGATTGATACTGATTGCTGGAAATTGTGCTTGTTTAATAATATACTAGTTTAATAATAATATGCTTGTTTTGATAGGAATTGCTTCATAGGTCGGAAATAGGGGGGTGAAGGTGTAATATTTATATAAGATATAGCTATATAAATTGGATGTGACTAAAAAAATAATAATCTTAGTCGTTAATACAGATTCTTGGCACGAACAATTCCAAGAGATTAACTATATATACTTAATATCATAATATCGCGATCATGTATTGTGTATTTTGTTTAGAGTTTACATAAAGACTGCTATGCTTAACTAAATAGTAATTATTCATGTATCAAAAAATAATAACCTCACTAAAATAATGAATGAATGAATGGTATGGACATATTATTAGGTCAAGTTGCCAGGAATTAGTGGCTACTATAATAATTAAGAATCTCATTACATAAACATTATCTCAGGATAACCAATTGTTATAATTTTGGTTGGGTCGATAAACCATTGTAGCTCAATGATTTATTACTACTCTATGGGGTTCTTTACTTGTACTATAAACTCTAATTGCTTGTTTATGTTTGAAACCCCCTGCCATCTGAAATTTCAGCTTGAGTGATTTTGAATGAACTCGGTTCAATTGCAGTAGATGTATAGATAGATATATATATACGTTATGGTGAAATGTTATGTGCTGGACACCCTTGATGTATTGTAGTATACCAAGGCCAAGCCTGGGGGCTTCCTACAGGGCTATCGCTAGGTAGGCATTGAATGCTGTGACACTGACGTGACCTCATTCATTGTGTGTTGCAGTTTAATCTCAACCTCTGAATAACATAATATACGTTTTGCTTTCATATCAATAATGTAATACAAATTCATATTCCTGTGCTATGTGGCATATATTCAATTTTATCAAGATACAATGAAACTAATATCTTAACTCTTTCTTATCTTAACCTGTTTCAGAATATATTTATCATGAGAAAAGTTGAAAATTATTTTTCGATGATTTACCATCCTACATGGTATTTTTGTAATTTAAACACGTGCATCGGTTCATGGGGGCCTTATAGCACAGCACAAAGTATAGATGATTTCTTGCGTATCAGTACAATAGTGGACCAGATCACCCCTTTCAATTTTCAGATTAATCTGATTGTTTATTCTATAATTATGGCTACTTCTATGTATCTTACTATTCGCCCCCTATCAGCAGACTGAGGCACTATAGAAATCTGCCTCTGTGGATAATTTCTATCAATTGACAGACTACAGGTGTAGAAAGTTTTAATACGTAAACATA
This sequence comes from Nemertoderma westbladi, assembly GCA_032718475.1. Taxonomy (NCBI): domain Eukaryota; kingdom Metazoa; phylum Xenacoelomorpha; order Nemertodermatida; family Nemertodermatidae; genus Nemertoderma; species Nemertoderma westbladi. Next base: position 15,679 of record JAUCBJ010003661.1, read on the forward strand.
AGTTGTTCATATTTACGCTAATTCATTTTTACTTTTCTCAGTATTATAGTGGGATGGCTTCAGTTCAGACGCTCTGGTGGGATCTCAAGTCCTCTAAGAATGACAAAATTCACAATTAAAAAATAAATACAATATTTAGATTTATTAGAGAAAGGAACTGGTTACATTGACAGGCCATTCTAACCAAACAATTGAACGTAATCAAAACTACATATACTTTTGTTTTTCAGAGTAAACCGTAGATGTTTTGGAGGGTTTAATTATGTCAGAGTAACCACCCAGCCACCCGCCCCCCCTCCCCCACCCCCCCCCCCCCCCCCCCCATCCCTGACTCCTATTTGCGTTTCATGGATTGTTTGCGAGCCAATTTCTTATTATTCCTGAGAGACAACGACAGTTTTATGGGAGAGTTGATTTGTAAAAACCCGCCGTTTAAAGTGAAATCTAAGTGGAAAGGAAATTCGACTAAAAACTTTAAAAGAATCTTTAGAAAAGCGTTCCCACTCAACTAACTTACTTCCTAATTACTTGTAAACCCAATGATAATCTAAATAGTCACGTTTTTAATCCTGTTCGATTTGGAAATGTAATAATGTTAGTTGTATCTTGTAGGTCTTCTTTAATGCTACCGTATTATTAATCTATTACCTATAATAGGTGTTGCTTTCATTCACAACGACTTACATTTATTCATTAAATTTAGTTAATTGCGCTGTGAAAATTAACATACGGCACGACCCAAACACTAATGAAAATTCCACTTAGCATTCTTGTCAGGTTTCCGAAATCGTATCGAACACTTTGATAGACACTGTAACATGTTTAAAATGCATTTATACCTAACGCTAATTCATAACCTGATAAATGCGCGTAATTTTGGACTTTATTGACATTGGTTCTAGTTGCAGCACCATTGATATTTACTGTAGCGAAACAAAATTCACGACATAATTATTTTGAAGATATAAACTACATTCAGTTGGTTGAGCGCTGGGCCTGCAATCTATTGGTTGTAGGTTCAGCCCCGACAGGGTCCACTCAGCCTTTCATCCACTGGGGTTGATAAAATGAGTACCAGTTAAATTACTGGGAGCAAATCTGGGATAGGAGTAGCGCCCACCCCTACCCTCGGGTAGCAGCTATCGAAAGAGGAGCCTTCGGGTCGCCTCCGGCTTCGGCCGACTGTTTGCTTGCTTGAAATCACATGCAGTGAGAAGCATATGTTCCCATAGACAGTCTTTCAATGTATTTATAAGTTTAAGGCGGGCTCAAGGGGCCTCACACTGGGCGATGGCTCAACAAATAGAGTAGCCGCGCACCCATGACCCCATTCCGAAACGACAGGGTGTCAAGTAGTCTTTTTGTTGGGGCCCGTACATTGCATCAAGTCATTTACAGACAATGGCACAGGAATAAATGTTTTAATACGACTAGCGGGGTGTCACCGTAGGCCTATGGCTATGCAGCGTTCATAGCTAAGCTTTCTGGGAGCAGAAGTAGCTACTCGAAAACGTTGACGTCAATATCGAACGAGTCGGTAATTAACCTACCTGATAGAATTGAATGGGTGTGCTGGAAATTGTGTGGTCAATGTTGGTAAATGCATTGCGTGTTAACCTATTATTTAGGAGGTATTTTTCTTGTATAAATTTATGCGCATATAGAATGAATGGTATACTTGATTTGGAAAAAATGTGTAAATTACCGCATAAATTACAGACTTTTATTGGTATACAGTTTAGGCCTACTGTACAGTATGCCAAATTATGGTCAAAGCATTATTATGGTTAACAATTACTGTATTTGTCTTTGTCAGAGGAGGTAAATTGGGCTACAATATTAGGATGCAGTGAAAACATGCATCATCTAAATAAATAGTAGTTAATTATCGTTAATTCTTGCTTATTCTGAATTGTTTTGATACAAAGGGGAATTGTTATTACAAAAATTTCACCTAAATACCTGTAATCCTATGGTTTACCACCTATGGTTTACCACCCATGGTTTACCTATGTTGTCATGTTTTACCTGTCATCCTAAATTGATAATTTTTTAACATTGAGGTGGGATAATAATGGGATTTACATATAGCCCCCCCCCCCCCCCTTCCCCCTGTATCTAAGCACCCCAACATCATCTCAGAGTTTAGTTTATTAATGCATGATGAGCGATATTATTGAGTCAGAATCAAAAATCTGATAAAAACAACCCTCTATCCTAACGCGTGCGGTTTTATAAAACGCACTTTATAATTATTATTATTATCACAAATATATTGCAATAATTCGTCGAGCTCAAGCGAATATGGCCGTATTGTGGTGCGGTTAGGCAGAATTTATTTACTCAAAAAGTTAATTCTATGAAAAAGAGGCAATTCATCCTAGACCACGCCAGTTAAAAGTATTGAAAACTCTATATTATTTTGGTATGTTATACCATCTACCCAATTCAATAATCAGATAGTGTGACCCACACTAAAGCGCAAAATTCCTCTACAAATTTTCGAAATTTGCCGAATTTGCTTTCAGGATCGAGAGATGATGGAACCGTGTAGTCAGTCGTGTCATTAGCAGTGTAGTCGTCATGGTGACACAATTAGACACGCGTCAGCATCATTGGTGGTACACAGACAGACAGAGATAGAGAGACCAGAGACAGGATTCCGTATCACACAGATTTAAACTAACATGCTTTGAGACTCCCCTTGGCTGTTCCTACAGTTAGTTTATTTGTTTTGAACACCGAGACTAGCTGCGTATTAAGTTTATATAAAATAATGCTGTTTTTATATTCACTACCAGCACCAGGGCTGAATTCCGTGGACGAGTGATTGAAAGGTTGGTAGACAATGTAGAGATTCAGAATAAATATTTCTGTTTTTGTAAAATAAAATAAAAAACAAACATTGTTGTGTAATTGCAGACCACCTTTATAATAGACCACCCTGAGGTGATTTACATAGGTAATTTTGTCGAGCCGCCAATAGATACAAGTATTGTGTACAGCAGCAGGGAATGGGACCCAGGTTGTAATGAATGACAGATCCAGGTTTTGTACTACTGGCAGTCAAAGATAGAAAATTATCGAAAAATTTCAGCTTTCAACTATAACAATTAATATTCATAAACACACGGCACACATACACGTTCGTGGACCTTCTCTCAAGATTTCCGACTCTGTTTACACTATATGTTTACATGCAACAAGTTTGTATTACATTACTAACATTTTTTGTCGAAACACATATGTACAGACAGATAAACACACAGACCGACTGACCGGCAGACAATGGTTGAAATAGCGGTAACCCGCATGTTAATTTCCCTTAATTCGTCGCTCGCCCCAAACTAGACCTGAGCCTTCATGCACGCATGAGGTGTGAGAATATTATACGTAATACAGTATTCGAAGTAGTGTAACTCAAACTATATAATAAACTTAAACTTGCATTTTAAAATATATCAACCAAATGTTAGTAGGCATGGATGTTACCAAATAACCAGATGGCTAATGGGGTAGGTAGGCCTACACAAGTAGGACAAATTTTACTTTAACAACACGGCATGAGAACCGGAATAATAAATTAAACATTTGCTTGAGTTGTTGAAGGATTTAATAAAAGAATGAACAGTTTTTTTTCGTCTTTTAAATTTAATAATCAATGTGGTTGCTGCCATCAAATAATTGAACACTCAAAGTTAATATCACAAATATTGTTTTCACATCAACTAAACTCTACGAAATGACTAACTTAATGAATTGTCCCTTCCTGTCCGGTTTACTATCTGTGTGACTTTGAATCGGTACACACTTTAGCGCCCACATGCCAAAGATATGTTCGGGCCTCATCATGACAATTAAGGTCGTTTAATATTCCCTAACAAATAATAAACGATGATACAAAGAATTGTACCCTATATGCGGCTGCCATGGTCACTTATAGGCCCGGAGGCCCCTCCCTCAGGTCTCACTCATTCATCCAGAACCCTTTTGGAGCCCCCTCCTATGGCCTTGCCATGTGCCTCGTATTGTATCAAGTTTGTATCAATATTTCCTGTTCAACCAAGCTTGAAATCGTTTAGAAGAAGATTAGCGATTTACCCCAAGACTATAATGAGACTTATGGGTTCGTTAGTTCTACAGGTGATCCCAATGATACTGAACGTACCAGCTCTGTATGTCAAAGGAACTTTTGGCTTATCGAGATTTTAGATTTTGCCTCAAGGCAAAAGTATAGCCAAATTTTAAGTATATCTTAAACTTATTTTACTATATTTGAGTGCGAACTGTATCCCTGAAGCCTGAATCCTATTCACTATTCGCTTTTATATTTTTAAGAAAATTTCTACGATCTACGAAAATAAATCCTCTGCAATTCTAAATTTTCAGAACGCGCGCCTAGATTTATTATAACTTTTTGTCTTCATTAAGTGGTATAATATTCACAGTATTGCACAGAGCGCAAGTGAAAATCCAGCGGCCAGATCAAATTAGTTGAATATGAAATAAAGTTTGGTTTATTGTTTTGATTAGAGAACATGGGCACCGTAACCTGCTCCTTTCCGTTAATGTTTTAAGTTAAATAAAATTATTGTGACGGGATCCGAGAGGATCCCGGTTTATCCGGTGTTGTTTGTGTACGCGTCAGCCGCACCGTGTGATGGAAAAGGTGATAGTTCGTTGTTCCGACGTTCTTAATAATATAGGCTAGATAAATATGTGATAGCATATAGATTGTGTAAACTGAACTGAGATAACCGGTAATATAGGTGACGGCGATGACGGTCTTAACTGTCACCGTACTGCCTGACTGTACTGGGATAACTGGACAAATGACATAAAGACTGGTAATATATATTGCACGGTTGGCCGCATAACACTACTCAGCCGATGCCTTCCCCCCATTGGCTAATAACCCTGTTGTCGCCCTTCTACTTCCCCTGGGTGTGCTTCCCCCCCGCTGCTATCTCTCTCTCTCTCCCAGAGGTATAACCTCTGACCCCCGGTGTGTGTGTTCCCTTGGGGCCTATTGTCCCCGCTTATTGGGGTGATACAAGGTTGATTGGTAATCAACATTGTAGTTCCAATATTGCTTAAACCTCACTTTATGGGGCTTGATGTGGCGGAATTGAATACGCTCACACTCCCCCCCCCATGCTATCTTCCCAGTGAGAAGATAGCATCAACCTCAAAGTGCGCTTCAATTCCGCTGGAACTCGATCTATTATCGGGTGTGGGGTGGAGTTATTTTCTTGGAGTCGGCTTTCCAGGCCGCTCCCTATGGGTATGATGTCACTACCCTCTGGCGTCTCGTGTCGGGCCGATCGTGCGCTTCTCTCACACAATTTTTGTTTCCCCAACACTCTCGCCACTCTAACTAACTCCGCTCTAACTCCCCTCTTACTCTCTCCCCACTCTTACACTCTCCCCACACCTAAATCGCACTCTAACTTCTCTCCATACTCCTCTCTACTCTCTACCACTCCCTAAGGCCCTAATCTCTAATGCTACCCCTGTGCTATCATACTATCTACCTACTACTTACTTGCTAACTATCTAACTCTCTACTAACTCTCCGACTCTAACTAGCTCGACTAAGTCTAACTAACTCCTACTAACTCTCTACTAACTCTCTCTAACTCTTACCAACTCTTCTAACTACGTGGCGCTTAGGGTGCCCACGACCCCTCTACTACTAACTCTAACTAAAACCCTCTAAGTCTACCAACTCTCTAGCCCTTTAACTAGAACTCTCTAACTCTACCCACTCTTCTAACTACGTGGCGCTTGCGGTGCCCACAACCACTCTGCTATCTGGCACCCTATGTGCCCGTCTCTACTACTCTACTACCTGGCACCCTATGTGCCCTCTCTACTACTCTACTACCTGGCACCCTATGTGCCCTCTCTACTACTCTACTACCTCTCTAACTCTACTACCTGGCACCCTATGTGCCCGTCTCTACTATTCTACTAGATGGCACCCTATGTGCCCTCTCTACTACTCTACTACCTCTCTAACTCTACTACCTGGCACCCTATGTGCCCGTCTCTACTATTCTACTACCTCTCTAACTCTACTACCTGGCACCCTATGTGCCCGTCTCTACTATTCTACTACCTGGCACCCTATGTGCCCTCTCTACTACTCCTCGCCTGCACGTGACGCTCTGAGTGCCGGCAGAGTGGGTACGTTAATTATGTGAACTACTACTAACTCTTACTAACTCTACTAACTCTCTACTAACTCAACTAACTCTACTACTAACTCAACTAACTCTACTACTAACTCTTACTAACTCTACTACTAACTTCTTGTGCCCGGCACCCACCCTAATTAACATACCCTGCTCTTACATCAAACACGTCATCACGCCCATGCCCCACTTAGTTCAACGCATCCCCTACTAACTCTAACTACGTGGCGCTTGCGGTGCCCACAACCACTCTGCTTACTACTTCCTACGTGGCGCTTACGGTGCCCACAACCTCTACTGCTACTACTTTCTACGTGGCGCTTACGGTGCCCACAACCCTCTACTGCTCTACTAACTTTCTAACTAATGGTACTACTCTCTTACTACCTAACTTCTACCTACTAACGGTACTACGTACCCTCTCACTAACTTCTCTAACTCTCTCTACTAACGGTACTATGTACCCTCTTACCAACTTCTCTAAATCTCTCTACTAACTAACGGTACTACGTACCCTCTTACTAACTAACTAACCTCTCTAACTAACTAGCGGTACTACGTACCGTCTTACTAACTAACTAACCTCTCTAACTAACGGTATTACGTACCCTCTAACTCTTCTAACTTAACTAGCTATCTACTTACTTTCTGACTTTCTACTTATTTATTATTTAATTATTTTTATTATTTATTTTATTTTTAATTAAATAATTATTTTGCGTGGGAAGGGCGTCTCGCCCTCATTCCCACCCCCCTCAGTCCAAAACCTTTCTTCCAGTAGGCACTCTCCCACTGCCCTCCTATACGTCCTCTTACTCTTCGCCACACTTTCTTAGACACTACCTCTGCTGGCCTCCCCCTTAGTATGTGCGCTGGCATTAAAGGCCTCGACGACCCCCGTCCGTCCTTCGGTATACACGACGTCTGCCCATGTAATGCCCCCTCGCACTCTGTCAGTCCCGCGTGCGTATGCAACACGCCTCCTGCTTTCCTGAGTCCTTTGTTATGTCCACCCACGGACCTCTCTGCCCCTGGTCTAATCCTCTCACATCCTCTCCCTTTCCATCTTGTCTTCTTACTCGACCTCCCCCTTGTCGGTATGCCTCTCAACCGGACCGGCGTCTCTTCCGGACACTCCTCTGGACTATTGTCCTCCTGACACTCCACCGGACACTCCTCCGGTTTGTCCTCCGGACATTTCGCCGTCCGCTCCTCTCTATCTCCATACCGATACTTGCTGGGATACCCATTCTCCTCCGCCCATTCTCTGACTGTTACTTCCTCGGGTAGTACTTTTCTCTTCTTTCTTGCCACTGTCGTGCTTGTAGCTGCTGTTTCTCTACACTCTCCGGGTCTGTGTCCTTCTACCACACATCGATGACATAGTCCGTTTGCGTCTGCGTAGGCTATACGATCTTGTTTGGGCAACGCTTGCCAGTGCTTACAACTCATGGTCTTATGGGTTCCGTCCCGATGTAATTGACATTCGAATCCTGTATTATAGCGTTTCCTGTATAGTCCCTCACGTATCGCGCCTAGGTTCATATGTACCGATTTAGTGTTTTGGTTGCCTAGACTCGGCCTACTGGGTATATTGGGATTGTGTTTATTTGTGATGTTATTTTCTTTCTGTCCCTGCCACGGTGTGGCCCTACTACCAGCTAGCTGTGGGCTTGTAGTCCCCTGTATGGCCGCGTGTGGTAGCGACTGTCCGCACGACCTGTTCACGTCCAAGGGGTTCGATGTTCTTGCTCCTATTGGGGTATATTGTTGATATTGTGATGGGGGAATGTCACCCTGCCCCCCCCCCCCCCCCCGCCGGTATGTTTGGTACTGGGGTTGATGTTAATATATTGGGGCCCATACATCTATCTGCAATAACTCTCCCCTCCCCTGGATATATGTTATGTCCCTATGTATTATAGTCATGCTGCTGTACCGATATATGCCTACCCACTTCTTGCCTACCTACCAGTATGTACTCCGCGGCTTCCGGGTTTAATCCCGTCGTTCGCGCTATCCTATCGCCTACTCTACATCTCCCAGCATGGCCTATAATAGTATGTGCAGTAAGGCCTACAGTATGTCCTGCAGTCTGCATGTGCCCTTTCGAACCGAAGTTTAATCTTCGCGAATCTCGAATCTCCCCGCGACTACTGCACTCTCGATCGGCAGCTATATCCCATCGGGAAGCTTCTCTTCGATCCCCTCTCCTGGTCTCGACTTTGTATCGGTACGTCCTGTACCCCTCTCTTGGCGTGCGGTGCGTTTCTCCGGGGCGACGGCAATCTCCCGAAGTTCGACCCCACTGACTCCGTAACTCCATCTCTACTATCGATGGTCCGCTATCTGTCCTCGCACTCCTATCGTTCGTGGTGACACTTCTTCTACTATCTTCTCTTCTTCTCTTTTCAGTGCAGTATTCCCGCTCGTGAGATCTCTCGTCGACCTCCCGGTTAAACTCCACTGTTCTTCTTCCCTCTTCTGATCGGGCTCGACGCTTCGTCTGCCCTCTCGCGACGTCAACCTGCCTCTCTCTGTTCGATCGCACGCCGCTGGGGATACTCGCAATCCCCCTATTACTCTCCGTTGCCGGGTGTTGCGGTTTACCTAGCTCGGCCCGCGCATTATCCGCTGACGCCTGTGGGACACTCTCTGCCCCCCCCCCCCTCTCGCTACTAATCTCTCGCGGTGGGGTGTCCGTAGCCCCCCCCCCCCACCCGCCGCTTCTAACTTCACTACCTCTTACTACACTTCTACACCCCTCTTGTGGGACATTCTCTGCCCCCCCTCTCTCGCCACTAATCTTCTGTGGTGGGGCGCCCGTAGCCCCCCCCCCCCCCCACTCGCCACATCTTACTTCACTATCTCTTACTTCGTCTCTACACCCATCTCTAGTCGACGCACTGTCTCTACTACGGCTGGGTCTATTCACCCCCGCCTCTCTCTCTACTACTGCGTGGCCCACCAGGCCCACCTCGGGTTGGCTCAACCCCGCTACCTCCTGCCTACCAACTACGTGGCCTACCAGGCCACCGTCGGGTTGGCTTAACCCCGCCACCTCCTGCCTACTAACTACGTGGCCTACCAGGCCCCCGTCTGCCGGGTTATGTACGTCCGACACGCTCATATTAATAGCACCATTCCCAATATTATTTGTTAAATCAATTAAATTATTAGAATTTGAAACGGGATTATTATTTAAATTATTTAAATTAGAATTGTTATTATTTTCAAAATTTAAATTATTATTCGAATTATTTGAATTATTCTGAATATTTGAATTAATATTATTATTTGAATTTGAACTACCGGGTAAAATATTTCCTGTAATAAAGGGATTAGGGTTATCTACTACGGTACTATTAATACCAACATTTCCTAACTTACTACTACAACCCCCCCCCCCCCCGCCCGTACGGCTACACCAGTTCTGGTTCTCTCGCCCGGTGTCTGTAAGTGGGGTCTCACTCTCTGATAGTTCCAACCGCGCCAGTTCTAGTCGGCGCCGCTCCAGTTTGACTTGATATTGCGTAAGCCACTCCAGTCGGGCACGCAAATCATCCCGCTCACGCTCTGCCTCTATCTCTCTCTCTGCACTCTCGTAAACTTCGCTCGGCCAACTCTGTGTCTCTCGCAACCATCTCAAACCGCCTCGCCGACTCGCTCTCTACTCCCATCTCCCGCTCTCTACACTCCTCGGCTCTCTCTCTACACTCCTCGACTCTCTCTCTATCCTCCCTTGCCCACTCTCTTTCTCTCTCCAACCATGCGGTTTCCTCACTCACCTGCCTCTCTAATTCTTTCTGCTCTGTCGCCACCATTGCTAATTTATACGTCAGATTTATCTCCAGCACCCTTCTTTCTTTTGCGGAGGATGTAGCAGACTTATTGGTTGCAACGGACTCCCGTCGCCCCTCCGTCCCACCAACTTTCCCCCGCCTCCCTGAACTTCCTCCGACCGATGAGACCGAATCCTCGGGGTTAACCTCGGATTCGCCCTCCTGCGGTCTCCTCCAACCCACTAATTTTACTCCCCGGGCATCGACTGAGTATGGCCCTATGTACACTACACTAGGCACCATGCCCCTACATTCCCATAGTTCGAGCAGTTCACTGGCCACCCCTCTCGCTCTCTCGCTGGCTAGTTCTTCCTGCCCAAAACGCTTTAAAATAGTCAAAGTGTTCGTTCGACTCACCTACTCTTTTCTTCAAGTTTACCTCGTTTATCTGGGCCCCCTCTTTGGCCTCCTTAAGTAGTTTCCGGGTCGCGTTGTAGGCCCGTCGAAGTCGATCGCTGACCCCGACGTCCTCGTCGCCGACATCTCCTCCATCTCTCCGGGTCCAGCGTCGTACCGTCGGCTCCACCGTCGCCGTTCTGGTGGACCGTTCGTCGCCCTCGGCCTGTGGCTGGCCGGCGACATCGGTACGTCGACCCTCGCTCCGCGTCGACTCGTCTTTCTCTTCTCCCGTCTCGTCTCCTCCTTCTCTCGACTCGCTCTCCAGTTGTAGACGGCCCCCCTTCTCTTGGATTGCCGGATCGCGGGTGGTCGGCGTATCCGGCGTCGTGGGTCGGTACCGTCTCGTCGCGGCGTCGCGGATCGTTAGATCGTCGTCCGGGGTCCGCGGCGGTGTCGTCTCTCCTGTCCGACTCATCTTGGTCTTTCAGTGGCTATCAGTCACAGTTCGGCAGGCCTAGAGTTAAGACTGTGACGGGATCCGAGAGGATCCCGGTTTATCCGGTGTTGTTTATGTACGCGTCAGCCGCACCGTGTGATGGAAAAGGTGATAGTTCGTTGTTCCGACGTTCTTAATATTATAGGCTAGATAAATATGTGATAGCATATAGATTGTGTAAACTGAACTGAGATAACCGGTAATATAGGTGACGGCGATGACGGTCTTAACTGTCACCGTACTGCCTGACTGTACTGGGATAACTGGACAAATGACATAAAGACTGGTAATATATATTGCACGGTTGGCCGCATAACACTACTCAGCCGATGCCTTCCCCCCATTGGCTAATAACCCTGTTGTCGCCCTTCTACTTCCCCTGGGTGTGCTTCCCCCCCGCTGCTATCTCTCTCTCTCTCCCGGAGGTATAACCTCTGACCCCCGCTGTGTGTGTTCCCTTGGGGCCTATTGTCCCCGCTTATTGGGGTGATACAAGGTTGATTGGTAATCAACCTTGTAGTTCCAATATTGCTTAAACCTCACTTTATGGGGCTTGATGTGGCGGAATTGAATACACTCACAATTATTTTTTAAACACAGTTAATGTTTGTGGATATTTTGCGCCATTAACTCTTTATTTAACCACGGCCAACCCTGCAGGACATATTTAGAAAAATAGCTCGCGGTAATAAAGTGCAAGCTGATTGTCTTTTAGTATAATACAAAAAATTCATAAAAATAATGTCACTCAAAATGCCAGCTATAGATGTCAGTTAACATATGTGGTTTACCATACTAAAGCTGCGCGTATATCACAAGTAGGCCTAACTGTAGAAAATAACGTTAGTTATGCCAAACTTATCACAGTAGGAGGCAAGGTGACAAAATTGCTTCCCTATATATTTATAGTAATGGGCCTAAACTGTTTACCATTATGAAGTGCGTCCAAAGTGTGCGCGACATATTATACACATGTGATATATAATTGAATATCTTATCTTTGTAAGAAATCAACAAGAATACTTACTTATTGTGTTATAAAATGGTTAGTTAGACACCAAATGTTTGAATGTTTCTACTTTGACTCTCCAGATGAATACAATAAGTTAATGTGTTATTCGTAATTTAATTCTTGGAGAAGTGGGTGTGGTCTTGCAGATGTTTCCCTTGCTGCAGAGGGGGGAGTTGTCACGCTATAATTAACTTAACATTTCGAACTGACAAGCGGTCAAATAATCGAGTATATACCATTATTATGAAGTAGACGATTAGGTAACTACAGTATATAGCGAAATAATTTTGTGACTTGATTAATTTTCTGACCAGGATTAATTATTAGCTTTAGGATTTATTTGAATTTTGCGGTATTTTGACCGATTATAATGAAACAAGAGATATTATGTTGAAAAACATGGTAACCTTAACATGTCAGTTATTGTCACCATGTTTTTTTCCCATTCGGACATTTTGTCATGTATTCGGATCTTTAACTATTAGCCAATCATTAGCCTTAATTTTCTGAGCTCCGTCCGACTTCTACACCACCAATACCCAATCCCCTCTGTCCCGACCTGACCTCCATCTCAGTGGAACTTAGATATAAAATAAAACTAAATTGTCAGAAATAAGACCCAATGAACTATAAACAAGGCGATTTGTATAAAGACTACTCAAATCTGAGAGCACCTGTAAATTCACATTGAGACATCCCGACCCTGACTAACACTAAATATTTATTGGTAAAACATAGTGTAAAACATTGAACCCAATATACTTTATGATGCAACGGGAAAATCCGCTCGGGGAAGAAAATTAATAAATAAAGAAACCGCAAGGTGGTATCATGAAAATGAAGTCTCATTTCACTGCTTACTGAATACAGATAAAGTCAATCAACAAAGCAGTTAAACAATCTATTCGGCCTCTAGACAGCCGATAACTTCGGATGAATTCATTAATTTAACCCACAACCACCCCATTCTTCCTCCAAAAAAATATAATGTTTAGCGGAAAAAAAATATACCTTATAATGTTTAACAGTTATATGATTTTTGATTTCTAAAAGATATTGATGATAAGTGCGGATTATAAAATTATTTGCTTTTTGATTTCTATGCATGCTATTCATGTGCAGTGCATGATATATATACAATTACTATGCATTACTGTAGTAGTTACCTATTATTGAGTGTATATTGTAGGGTCCATATATACCCTCGCCAATGGTGACACAGAACCATTTGAAGTGTTATGGGGCGTCCTCCAGGGAGACACACTTGCACCATTCTTGTTCATAATTGTTGTGGACTATGTTCTACGCATGTCCTTAGATCATCATAATGATGATGGGATGATGATAACTCCACCTACTGACTCCAGAAGTTGAGGAAATCCTGCCAAGTACCTAACTGATCTAGACTTTGCTGATGACTTAGGAGTACTCTCAGAATCACTGAGGGAGCCCAACGGCTCCTCAGCTCATTAGAACATGCTGCTTCTAGTGTTGGTCTTTTTATTAACTCCAGAAAGACCAAAATTCTGACAGTTAACTTTGAAAGTCCTCAGCAAGTCTCTGATCGGATGAGCATAAGCTCAAAGGATGGTATGCTTGAGCATGTGGACGACTTCTGTTACCTGGGATCATGGATCCGGAAGTCAGGTGAGGACCTTCGAATACGTAAGGGAAAGGCATGGGCAGCCTTGAATGGGCTTTCCAGGATTTGGAAGTCACCGAGAATTAATCGGAAACTTAAGGTCCGATTATTTAGAGCAGCAGTAGTTCCAGTACTCCTCTACGGGAGTCCATGCTGGGCTCTAACTGCTGAGGACACCAAATCTCTGGATGGCACATTCTCAAGAATGCTACGCCGGGTTCATTGTGTGAAGTACAATGCACACATCTCCAACCAGACAATATATAACATTGGATTTGTCTCATTGGTTCCCCCAAGCTTGACACTAGAACGAAATCGCCTCCGCTTTGCAGGACATTGCTTTCGCCGTGAGGACCAGCCAGTGCATAATCTTGTACTTTGGCAGACTCATGGAGGGAATAAGCATGGTGGACAGCTTTCTTGAGACGCATTTTAAAGGACAAAGGGCCTTGAAGATGCGGATGATCTAGTAAATGTCATGGGTGATAGGGAGTTGTGGCGGTGCAATTTTGTCGATAAGCCGGCACGGCATTCTTAAAAGTGCACCTGCAATGCAGCATGCCGATCCTAGTAGTAACCCTCGCCCTTTTCAAATATATGCCTTCCTTAAGGCACTTTCACCCGTTAAACGCAGTTGTTTTATATTTTGCAAAGCGGTGCTGCGCAAAAACAGAAGGATAACATGAATGTATCATAAATAACTAATCTCAAACTTACTGTTGCTAGTTAATTCTGGTGGACAAAGCTCAGATCAAAGTTTAGATCCGCTCCTATAGAGACATTCCGTGTTAATGTGCCGGAGGGTGATAGGTGCATTACGAAGCGGAGCTGTAGATAAAGGTTTAGGGTTCCGTGTGATATGAACACTCAACGACACAGCGGGGTTCCAGATAATCGCAATGCAAACTCACCCGTCACTGCAGGAGTAACTGCTTATCTTATTCCTGGTGTGAAAACCTTTTATGTTTCTAGAGTGCGGAGTTGCGGCCTATATATAACAAACGGCCTGGTAACTAACTACAATCTTATTATATAGAATCGCTTGTGATATAAGATACCTTACACATCCCCAGTACCAGTAGTAATTCACTTGAATCCGCAGAATATCACACGCAGTTTCTCGTATCGTGTCATGAAAATGCGAATGCGACATTTTTTGAAAACGCTTTCTTCTTCAATTCCTTTAAATTTTTCTTTAAATAAAACAAATATAAGAAATACTGTATGTATAATTAGAAAAACAAATACAAGTTTTTTTACGACTTAACAAATAACTAACAACAAATAAACAAAATGGCACCACCATTTGGAGTCGCGGGAAACAAGATCTAGGGCAGGGATGATGTCTTTGTCACAGCAAATGTGTATGAAATTGAATGATTGGGGGACGTTAGTGCCCGCGAGCGGCGGTTCAGGTTCATGATAGAGTCAAGAGTGCAAGACCCAAAGTTGAACATAAAAGTAACATACTAAGACAGAACTGCTATAGGATAGGCCTACCTCGCCCCTAACAGTACATAGCAAAAAGGTATAATCGAAACATTTTGAGTTTATGAAAGACAACATGTTGCAGAGACAACGAAATTAATCATCCACACAAACAAATGCGTAAAATAAAACAACGAGTTAGCGACAGTGGTTTGTAAAGTGCAAATACGCATCGATTGAGCCCAGCAGGCGAGAGTGAAATCTGAATGTATCGATGTTGATGTTGTTACATACTTACTGTGCAGATTTACATAGATTGGATATAAAATGTTGAGCTTGGATCTCAATAACGCACGGACGTATGTTGATCTCAATAAGGAATATATTTTTAGTTAATAATAACGCTAAAATACTGTACAAGAAACATTTACGAATAATTATTATCTTTTACCTCACACAAAAATATACCAATGTTTAGATAGCTGCCATCTGGTAAGTATATAGTGCCGTTTTTTGAAATCATTATATTTGCAATCATTATCTAATCTTGAAAACATACAATATCCGAAAATTAGGTGGTTGGAAAATGCCTGTTACAAAACTGTATATTTTCCCAATAGAGATGAAGGTACCACCTCTACTCTGCAGAAGAGCACAATTTAGCTTCAGTAAAGTTACCTAGATGCTTTCTGATTGGAGAGATTATTGTGGCTTAGATGTAATTTACTGTGATGATTGGCTTATAAAATATTGCTGCCTACCTCAGAGTAAGCCTAATTACTGCAGTTTTTACTTTTATTCTAGCAAAGGCAAAACTTTAGTTTTAAGAACTGATTATTTATTTATGATATAATTTAATTAATTGGTAAAAACTCGTACAAATTCCACCCACTACACGAATCGCTATGATTCAAAGTCAATTGGCCACTTCCTCCCAGAAAAAATTATATAGGGAGGAAAGTCACCCCAATAATACTAAAAAAGGAACTGCGACTATTCTGAATTCAGAGAACAAAAGTTTTTATAAATCACAAAGAAATCTGCAATCGAATGCCACCATGTGTAGACAAAGTCCGCCGAAATCGATATGGAATCCCTGGCGGGATATTGAATGCGAAGTTGAAAGCAAAAAACAGGAATTCCAGCCAGCAAAGCAAACAGACCGAGAAAACGGTGATCAGCCTATAGACGGAAGTAAACATGACGTCATAGATATTGAAAGTTTAGATAATTTCTATGAAGAAAGTGGCCCAGAGGATGGGTTCGATTCCCGTGGGTTTAGTGAAGTCAGCGCAGGTGACCATAGTAACAAGAAGAAAGCAGTTAAACCTCCGTACAGCTACATAGCTCTAATCACCATGTCTATACTGGCCTCCCCTCATAGGAAACTCACACTCAGCGGGATATGCGAGTTTATTATGGCGCGGTTCCCGTATTTCAGGTGAGTTTAGTTCAATTTTAATTAATCAATTAATTAATGGGTCCGGTACTACTACTATGACTATCTAATAAGAGTTTACGGTGTCTGCATTCTAATATTGTGTATTGTGTGACTGTGTTAATATATGAAAAAGTTTTCCTTAAACGCATTTTAAGTATATTAAAAATACGATACTTGTATCTTCTCAACAACAATTCAATATAAATAAAATATTTATTAAATAAAAAAAACATAAAATAAAATAGATTATAAAATTACCTAATAAATTAATGTAGGTATAATTTTGCAGCTTAATTAAGTACTTATTTTTTTATAATTAAGTTGCCAGCATAGTTGCTTAAGCTAAATTAAGCGCAATTTAATATTCGCGTTTTTTAATTCAGGGATAAGTTTCCAGCTTGGCAGAACAGCATCAGACACAATCTATCGCTGAACGATTGTTTCGTAAAGATCCCAAGAGAACCCGGTGAGTTTCCATGGTGATATTATATGTTATTATTATTGCTTTAAAATAATATAAAATCATAGCAGTTAGATAACTACGCAATAATATTTATGTCTGTTAAATTATATTTAGTACCGCACTGCATAGTAATAGAATTAATGAATTTCCTGGACAGACAAGATGGAAAAGCACCAAAGTGAACTCTGAAAGGGATGAGGTGAACAATTTCAGTAACTATCAAACTCAATGAAGCTGTTCCATAAACACCCGCGAATATAAGTTATCCACATGTTTAATAGTGTATTGGATAAGTGGAGAATAAAATTTAAAATGATTAATATATACACCTATATATATATAATATTTGTTACCTAGGCAACCCTGGTAAAGGTAACTACTGGACCCTGGATCCCGCTGCCGAGGATATGTTCGATAACGGTTCGTTTCTCCGACGTCGGAAACGTTTCAAACGACCCCACGCTATGGACTTCCTGCTACCAGGGAACAACTCCTTGTTCCTACGCAACCCCTACAGCTTCACACCCTACCCAATGCCGCAACGCTATCAGCCAATCAGCACGCAGCTCCCACCCGTTACTATGCCGCCGTCCCTGCCAGTAGCCCACATACCTTTAGTTCCAACACTCCCTAGCGGCAACTTCCCGTATCCCTTCCCGCCGTTCCAATTAAATCTCCCGCTTCAATCGCTAAACAAATCGAACTCTTTCATTATTGACAACCTGATTGGTCTAAATAAAAGGCAACTTCCTGAAAGTGAAAGTAGTTTCTTGTCCGCATCTAACAACGGACGTGGTCCAAAACGCGCAGGACCATCTGATCTCATTTCTGGACTCTCACATAAGGATAGAGTATTGCGATAAATTGATGTTTGAGTTATAGACCATTCATAGTTTCGGTGATTGATTTGTGGACATTCAGTGTTTAATTGATGTGTGCTGTAGTTGCGTTGATATATAGTTATTATTATAGGCCTACATACTATATATTCATATTATTAAGTACAGTATAAAGCAAAGGGTATTACCGGTTCTAATTTATACATATTTTAATGTATTACATTATTATTTAATACGGTATTAACCAAAGTAGGCCTATATATATATATTAATAAAATGTGTGTTAAGTAAAGTAATTAAAGGATTAGTTATTTTTTTTACACTGTCACCTGATCTAAACACATCTTCTCTTTTTGTGAGTATAACATATCAACACCCCATGAGCATGACCGGACCAAACACTACTACTACTACTAGGATCGGCATGCTGCATTGCAGCTGCATTTTTAAGAATGCTGTGCCGGCTTGTCGACAAAATTGCGCCACCACAACTCCCTATCACCCATGACATTTGCTAGATCATCCGCATCTTCAAGGCCAGTGTCCTTTAAGATGCGTCTCAAGAAAGTCATGGGCTGTCCACCATATGCTTATTCACTCCATGAGGCTGCCAAAGTACAAGATTATGCACTGGCTGGTCCTCACGGCGAAAGCAATGTCCTGCAAAGCGGAGGCGATTTTGTTCTAGTCTAGTGTCAAGCTTGGGGGAACCAATGAGACACCTAAAATGTTATATAGTGTCTGGTTGGAGATGTGTGCATTGTACTTGACACAATGAACCCGGCGTAGCATTCTCGTGAATGTGCCATCCAGAGATTTGGTGTCCTCAGCAGTTAGAGCCCAGCATGGACTCCCATAGAGGAGTACTGGAACTACTGCTGCTCTAAATAACCGGACCTTAGGTTTCCGATTAATTCTCGGTGACTTCCAAATCCTGGAAAGCCTATTCAAGGCTGCCCATGCCTTTCCCTTACGTATTCGAAGGTCCTCACCTGACTTCCGGATCCATGATCCCAGGTAACAGAAGTCGTCCACATACTCAAGCATACCATCCTTTGAGCTTATGCTCATCCGATCGGAGACTTGCTGAGGACTTTCAAAGTTAACTGTCAAAATTTAGGTCTTTCTGGAGTTAATAAAAAGACTAACACTAGAAGCTGCATGTTCTAATGAGCTGAAGAGCCAGCCGTTGGGCTCCCTCTAGTGATTCTGAGAGTACTCCTAAGTCATCAGCAAAGTCTAACCCCATCATCATTATGATGATCTAAGGACATGTGTAGAACATAGTCAACCACAATTATGAACAAGAATGGTGCAAGTGTGTCTCCCTGGAGGACGCCCCATAACACTTCAAATGGTTATGTGTCACCGTCATAACAGTAGACACAAATGTTGTCGAACCATCGTATACTGATCCGATTGCTGGAATAATTTCATCAGGAATCCCATATAATGAAAGTATGCTGAACATACGTGAGCGAGAGACTGAATCAAAGGCCTTGAAGAAGTCAACAAAGATAACAGCCAGATGCCTGTCTTTCTTTTTTGATAAGTCTTCAATAATCCTTCTAAGTGCCAAAATGGGCTCCATGGTCCCACGACCTTTACGGAACCCATTCTGATTTCCACGGAGCAGTCTCTCAATGGGATCCCTGATGCGATTTAATAGAATTCTATTGTATAGCTTTGCAGCAATCGAGATCAATGAGATTCCCCGAAAAGAACCATAGAGTGTTAGGTTGCCCTTCTTGGGAACTGGCACCAACTTATTTGTTTTCATTTCTTGTGAGACTCTTGTTGTTCGGTACATGTCTACTATGATGGGATAGATGAGCTTTATACACTCGGGTATTTTAAAGACCTCAGGGGGAACACCATCTAAGAGACACGACGAGTATATCTTTACCAAAATATATATATTGCGGCCGTTCTGTTTTTAGTTCGGGGTGTTCTGATTCGTTTCTTCATTGAAATTGAATCTAGATTTAAAATTTGGTTGCGCTGTTAATTTTGGTTGAGAAGAGAAATGCTTCATACAATTAATTTATGTAGGTCCTAATAGTCGATTAATTAGTATATCAACTGTAACAAAACCGTCTCCATATAATTTTACAGATAATTCTGGCCAATTTTAGTGAGGCCATCTACAATTATATATCATATTACTTAACGTAAATCGAAAAACTCAAATCCAGAGAACTTTTTTCATTTATATAAGATAATTAAATATAATATTTGGAATCCAATCTGCACGTCAAATAAAACGAAATAAAGGTAAACACATATTATCAAACATTTAAAAGCTGTTACAGTAAAAAATATTCGCTATAAATTTTATCATTAAAGCTTCGTGTTTGCTTATGAGTGAGTGTCACATTATTTGTCATAGAGGGGTAGGGGGTTTCACATACAGCTGTCATCTTCCTATAATTACACGCTTCTTCACTTACAGTTAAACTTGTTGTTAGAAGTCCTTCACGATTTTATCGTAAAGCTGCGGATACAGTAGTAACTATAAAACCATATTGATTGAAAGTCAACGGTGGATTAAACTATATACTGAAATTGTGTAGGAAGAAACACAAAGCCGAAACATCCACAATTGATACAGGCCCAACCGGATGATAGCTGATGGTTTGTAAGCCAAAGAAATGTTTGACTGACTGCCCAGCACGAAGCCACAACATACCTTCAAACATTCTGGGCTCAATTAATGGAATCGATGATGAAGACAACATGCCTGTATCGACCAACTCGATAAACTGGTTACATTTCTATTAAGTGTTTCGATTGCGCAACGTGTGCGGTGCGTGCATTATGTATAGAATATAGGAATGTAAAAGAGGTAAATTAACGTATTTCCGACTAGTCAACCCCCCATCATCCCTTTTATTACATTTTGTGTCACCTCACCTTCACCGGAATTAAAATGCGAGACATTCTCCCGACGGTGACCTTTGTCTACATGGGCTCGTCTCCTATCATTGCGGCTTATATATTTCTAACTTCCTTGAATCATTCATATGGGGATGAGGTTTTGTATTTAGTTGCATTATAGTTGTATATAATTAGGCTTAGCCTGACTCTCGTCGGCTCTCCAAAAGAAATTGAATTGAATGTAATTGGGAGTGAGATATATATTTGGTTCGAACTCTACAGTTTGCGGGCGAGAAACGAAGTAAGCGAACTTGGTATACGTGTACCACTATTCCATCCAACCGTTGTCTGTCGGTCTGTCAGTCGCTATGTCTGTCTGTCTGTCTGTCTGTCTTTCTGACTGCTAATAATCAAGTCAATCTTTGATTACAATAAACCAAACTAACTTTGAACATATATATTGTACTCTATGTTCTATGTCAATGCCCCTCAGCAGTGGTCCCGTGTGCTCAGCTTGCTTACTTCGACCAGCGGAAGGCAACTCGAAAGTGTTGTGCTGTATACCGTTGATCGCACCGTATATATACTGACCTCATCTCCCAAGTAGGCTTAGGTGCTCTCGTGCTTAAATCCTGCGTCGAAAATATAAATGTTGGAATTTACGAATACGAAAACACTTTTCAGCGTTTAAACTAAACGCTAAAAAGAAAAGGCGACAAAACCAAAAGTAATTTTACAGCTCATCACTTTGATGAAGCCGGATTTGTCAATGCATTCTTAATTTTGTCTTCGCTCGAGATACTGAATAGTCACGTACATCCAGTTCGATTCGGAAATGTAATAATGTTAGTGGTACCCTGTAGGTCTTCTAGCGTATTATTAATCTATTACCTATGCGTTGTTTTCACGACGACTTTCATTTATTCATTAAATTTAGTTAATTGCGCTGTGAAAATCAACATTCGACACGATCCAAACACTAATGAAAATTCCACTTAATTATAACATTTAGGTTTCTCTATTTTTTGCAAGGAACGATATTAGAATCTCAATTAAAATAAACTTTGCCAACCAACAAGCTCAAAGGTCGCACAATGCTCCAACGAAACCTACCAACATACTGCACTATAATAATGACAATCGCGGAAGTCATGGGTGATAGGGTGTTGTGGTGATGCAAAGTTTGCCGGCATCATAAGCCGGCATCATTATAAAATAGTTGCAATGCAACATTATATATAGATAGCTATATGATATGATATGATTCAGATTAAAATAGGCCTAAATGACGCAACAGCACAAAAGAAGTAAGACCTACTCCTATAATACAATCCTATAATATGTAGAGAAAAGATAATAATAAGAATGATTAATATTTATAAATAAACACATCAAATATCACCAGGGACAGTTACCACATACTACCGGTATGCGTCCTGGGGAGCGATCAATTTTAATTGCGTCAAAGACCCCCTCCTCTGGGATGATGTAATACATCATTATAAAAACTAAAATATTTCATACTATAAATTAAAACGATTAAGTTATTAATATTTTATCCACGATTATGTAAATACATTCGCAGTTTATAATCTTTACTTGGTATTGACTATTGTTACAATAGACCAAGGGAATATAGCCTATATTATTGATAGTCTACCAGAACCTTAGCTAAGCTGAGTATAGCCTTAACATTCTATGAGGCGAAAAATATGGCTAAATTCACCCGACAAATTATGCTTAAAAACGCACCACGTGGGTGCTAACTAACTAATCGCAAACAATCATTGAACTAACAATAGCTATTTCACTCTGAGCAAACAATTCAACCACATCATGGTGTTGAATGCACCCACAGGAGGCTGTAGCCGGAGTTTAATGGAACCCCGTTGGCCACCCGGCCCAGGGAGTCAAGTACTTTTCGCTTGGAGCGCCACTGAGTGCTTAAAAGCTGAGAAAAACTGTTGAAACATGACCATGGGCATGTAATCATTCTTTATACTGTTTTGGTTAAACACAATAAAATCGTCTTTGGAGACTTTCTATAGCTAGCTAATCGGACACTCAAAGATTTCTAAAGCAATGTCCACCTCTGTCTAATTAGTGGGGCAGCTGGTAGCTAATTGTGTGTTGTAGAAGCCAGCGGGGCCTCAATTACTCCAATAATGTGCGCGTTGTAGAGGCTACTTGTACCTATGGTAACAATAAAACGGCCGAAACGTTCTTCATTTCAATTTTCATTGTCACGTTGCGACATGGTTGGAAATGTAGCCCTAACGGTGGCAAGGTAAGCGGTGCCAAGTAATTGTTCTCAAAATTGTTAACCATAATATTATTGATAATTGAAAACAAACCGTCGATGTTATGCAGAATATAGTTGAAGTTTTACTATAATTTTTTTTCGGAATTTTTAACTTTAAATAAAAGTTAGACTGACTACCTATCTTGTGTAAATTTACGATCTTTGTCTTGAATATTTCATCATTTAATTGAAAAGTTGCATCGCATGGATTATAAATTTGTAGTTATATCCGAACAGATATTGACATTCGATATGACAAGACACTACCTATAGAAACAGGGGACTTCACACCTACCAAACTCCAAAGAAGCATTAAAACCATGTCCAATAATAAAGCGAGGGGATTAGATGAAATCCCAGCGGAGGTATGGAAAACAGGAGTGCTAAACAGACCATTACTGAATGTTTGCAACCGGATGTTAAAAGGGGAAAAGCAACCACCAATTTGGACTAAAGGTCAACTAAAGCCTCTTCCCAAGAAAAGATACCTCGGTATACCAACAGACTATCGTGGGATCTGTCTGCTTGTGGTAGCTGCCAAAATATAGAATAAAATGATTCTATATAGGATTAGGCCTCACATAGAGAAACTACTGCGTAAGAGCCAAAACGGATTTCGACCAAATAGATCAACAATAGCTCAGATATTTGCACTACGGAGACTGATTGAAGGAATTAAGTCAAAGAATCTTCCCGCAGTCATGACTTTTGTGGACTTCAATAAGGCATTCGACTCCATCCATAGACGTAAAATGCTTGAAATCCAAAGAGCTTATGGAATACCAGAAGTAATTGTTGCTGGCATTGGATTGTAAAAGCCATGTCAACACTTCGAAAGGAATTTAGTGCCCATGGCAACACTTCGAAATAATTAAATAATAATAATAAAATAAATGAAAACTAAGTTTCTTATATGCTATTGTTACCATTTAATTATATTGTAATTAGGATAAAATTAAAGCCAGTGAGATATTATGTTTCATGATACACTGACTATGCCTGGATATCATTTACTGGGATTCCCAATGTTTTGACGTTGATTTAAATCAGCAATAACTTATTACGGCTGCTCTGTCCAGGGGACCACCGAGGCCAGATACATTGGGGGGTGTCAACTTGCTTACTGGGCGGAATAGCCAACCAACCACCAAGGTTAAGGCTGAATCACCAGCTGATCGCCTCAATGGTTGGAACTACTAGGATCGGCATGCTGCATTGCAGCTGCATTTTTAAGAATGCTGTGCCGGCTTGTCGACAAAATTGCACCGCCACAACTCCCTATCACCCATGACATTTGCTAGATCATCCGCATCTTCAAGGCCGATGTCCTTTAAGATGCGTCACAAGAAAGTCATGGGCTGTCCACCATGCTTATTCACTCCATGAGACTGCCAAAGTACAAGATTATGCACTGGCTGGTCCTCACGGCGAAAGCAATGCCCTGCAAAGCGGAGGCGATTTTGTTCTAGTGTCAAGCTTGGGGGAACCAATGAGACACCTCCAATGTTATATAGTGTCTGGTTGGAGATGTGTGCATTGTACTTGACACAATGAACCCGGCGTAGCATTCTTGTGAATGTGCCATCCAGAGATTTGGTGTCCTCAGCAGTTAGAGACCAGCATGGACTCCCATAGAGGAGTACTGGAACTACTGCTGCTCTAAATAATCGGACCTTAAGTTTCCGATTAATTCTCGGTGACTTCCAAATCCTGGAAAGCCTATTCAGGGCTGCCCATGCCTTTCCCTTACGTATTCGAAGGTCCTCACCTGACTTTCGGATCCATGAACCCAGGTAACAGAAGTCGTCGACATGCTCAAGCATACCATCCTTTGAGCTTATACTCAGCCGGTCAGAGACTTGCTGATGATTTTCAAAGTTAACTGTCAAAATTTTGGTCTTTCTGGAGTTAATAAAAAGACCAACACTAGAAGCAGCATGTTATAATGAGCTGAGGAGCCGTTGGGCTCCCTCTAGTGATTCTGAGAGTACTCCTAAGTCATAGCAAAGTCTAGATCAGTTAGGTACTTTGCAGGATTTCCTCATTATCACGATTCTCATTGAATCGCCTGGGACCTAATCTACGCTTGTGGTGTCTGGAAAACTGTGCATATGAATCAATCTCATATGAATCAATCTTGCAAATTGCTAGAACAGCGTCTATTTCTTTGTTTACATTGTCGTCTCTTCTGAACTGAAAGTCACAAGGGTATTCACTATGCTTTTTATAAAATCCAGACCATCCAATATGTTTGAATCTGTACTTTGTAAGCTAAGAGTTGACACATTCAGCAATCCCACTGCCTGATCATTCGTTTTCCTGTCACATACAATGACCCTGCAACTAATGTCATTCAGTATAGCAATGTTCGCATCTAAACTAATCCAGACTGCAACAACAGTATGCAAAAACACGGCAACAGTACATGTAGCAAGAACTCTTAACTGTACAGGCTCTAGGTGACCTGTGAGCCATGAATATGCAGTACTGACTGACGAAAACAATGCTAGAGCAAATTCCTTCATGTTTTTTTTTGAATTAATCACATTCTCCAAAATTCTTCTGAATTTGTCAAATTTCTTCCTAATTTATCAGAACTTTGGGGGGCTGTCACCTGTCACACACCCCCACACACCCCTATAAATGGGCCACTGGCGCTGTCTCCGGTCTTAGGTAGATTTTTTAATTTCAGAGAATTCCTAGCTTTACA
The DNA here is from genome assembly GCA_032718475.1 of Nemertoderma westbladi. NCBI lineage: Eukaryota > Metazoa > Xenacoelomorpha > Nemertodermatida > Nemertodermatidae > Nemertoderma > Nemertoderma westbladi. Next base: position 41,267 of record JAUCBJ010003661.1, read on the forward strand.
ATATGGATAATCTCAAAGCGTGATCCAATGTCATGATGACATGTCTCTCTATATCCGCTAATAGCAATGCGTCCTGATATTCAGGTAAGGTGGGGACAGTTTGGTAACTGTTGACCACGCACAACCAATGTGTCTGAAGGGTTCCACAACGGACTACACTACACAGTCGCATTACTCATTGCCACCCGAGTCTTGGAGAACTGATTTGACTGCAGACTTTATTATCTATCACGGAAATTCCTGACGACCAGCAGTGGTAACCAACAAATAATTATAAATAAGCGAATATTGCGTCCACAGGCCATTATTCAACGTTAAACTTGGTAAAAAATGCACGCGAACGCGACAGGTACCGGTATAAACTTGCAATATTCGCTTATTTATAATTATTTTGTGGTTACCACAACTGGTCTTCAGGAATTCCCGTGATAACAATGATACTAACGGTAACCAGGGCCAACCAATTAAGTAAAAGACAACCTGCTGGAGACAGAAGGATCACAGCAAAATGTAGACAGACACCTTACTTACACCAATTTCAACCATTCGCCCACAGCAATATTCACCCGATAAATAATTATAACTTAAGTTATTGTGTTGCTGGTTATTATGAAACTGTAGAACTCACCTGTGCTATTGACTACGGTTTATTGTTTAGGTTAGAATTACATGCCTCTGTTCTGTAACCTGCTCTTTTCCCTTTATTGATTGGGCGAAGATTGCCTGCTGAGAATGGTTTCTCTCGGGCGAAAGTTGCCCTTTATGAGGGCGAAGGTTGCTCTGGAAGAAGATTAGACGGATATGAATTAAGCTTTCTGAGTACCGTTAGTTCAGCAGTACAGCCATGTGTCATGGGATTACAGGTGGAGTTCGTAGGAGCAATCTACTGAATCTTGGCCTCACGGCTCACGCAGTACGAGTGCGAATGTTCCTCGTGCTGCGCGAAGGCCTCACCTACTCGTTTTACGAAGTTGCACATGGACAGTTTAAATCAATATATTTGCTATTTACAGTTTGCAATACAACCTAAAGGTTTCTGTCAATAGACGGTCGCGCACATAGCCCTAGCCTGCAACCGGCCCTTAATAATCCAGACATACGTATAAAGGGATTTATAATTTACGATAGAGACCGCGTATATAGTGCAATAGGCCTGCCGCCCGCCCAACAACTCACTAAAAGGGTTCACTAATCTTCTTTAACAAACAATGCTCACCCATACTGGGAGCCCCCATTCCATCTGTGCTGTGTTTAACCCCAGTTGTCTCAATATTTATGGTTCAATCAAGCTTGAAATCCTAAATAGGCGATTAGAGATCAGGTAATGGTTTCGGTTGTTTGTGGGTTTACCGAGCCTTCCACTACCGGTACCGGTAGTGTAAGGCTAGCTATGCTATAACTACAGTATATACTATAGCTGCACGCCACTGCGGTGAATGGGCCCCTTTCTGAGTCATTTAAAAGGATTGAAATTTCGTTTGTCAATAATAGTAATATGAATATATAGACACTTACATTTATCTTGTGTAGATAGTGTTTAAATATGGGGTGAGCCACGTATTAAACTTGAGCATGTGTGAGCCAGAATTTTTATTTTTGGTTTCATTCTTTAGCTACAAGCGCTAAAAATAGTGTCTCCTGCGATATTGCACCAGTTACACCGCAGTTATTCTTCATACATGCAACATTCGAATGGCCATTTCTCAGCTATTTCCCAACCAAATTCAAATATTTTTACATTGCAGATAGATCGGATTTGAAACCGTCACCAGTTCATGGCGAACGGAAATTATACCGAAAAGTACCATAAAGATAAGAATCAGATTCATTAGCGACGGAGTTTCTAACCAAAACAAGAAACTATCGTCCTTCAAGAATGGTACGTACCAATAAATTTTAAAATTAAACAAAATAAATAAACGACAAAGAACATTAATCTAATATTTTATAGTACAATCTACTTTAATTCTACTCTACTTTACTATAATATCTATTTTATTTACTCTTAAATCTGATTTTCCTTGATCCGTGAACGATAAGTAAACGGCAATAAATAATGATGCCGCAATTAAATCCCAACTTTACAGACACATATTCCGTCGCTATAAGATGTATTTCGCGGTCTTTTTCAAGTTTGCGTAATCTAAAAGTTATAACTAAGTGGAATTTTCATTAGTGTTTGGGTCGCGCCGTTTGTTGATTTTCACAGCGCAATTAACTAAATTTAATGAATAAATGTAAGTCGTTGTGAATGTAAGCAACACCTAATATAGGTAATAGATTAATAATACGGTAGCATTAAAGAAGACCTACAGGGTACCACTAACATTATTACATTTCCGAATCGAATTTCCGAATCGTACGTGACTATTTCAAATGTCAGCGATCTGCCAAATTATAGGACAAGCAAGAGGAACAAGGGGACGGGACATCTTTTTGGTTTCTATATGTAAAAGTGTACATTTGTTCGTATTTTTAATATTAGTTTCAATAAAATTAAAAAACCAAAGTGAGTTTGGGATACATGCTTAATCTGTATGAAGGTATACAGTTACTGCACAATCATATCATCTTATATACGGAAATTGAATTACACCCATGGTCAAATTGACTGCTGTAATAGGAGCTAAACCACAGTTCATCATAATAAATTTACCGACATTTAAAGGACACCTCTCCTATTCCTACGAAGTCAATCGTTATACAGAGAACAACATATAACGCAATCAACAGGAACAATTGTGTTTACTACCCGACGAAAAGAGAAACGATTCACGAAACGAAATCGAGTTTAAAAAATCATTTCAACCACGGTTGTAATCAGAATAATTCAGTTAATTATATTTTCTGTGAATATGGGACCATAGCATTGGCCCTATGGCCGTGATCTAATCATGGTTTCCTTACTAAAAAGGTGGGATTGTTTGTTGAGCTGGGTGTTAATAAATTCTCGGCAGCTCTCAACAATTCTCTGACGCCGCATGTGTGTCTGAAAATATTAGTTGACCCAGTTGGATGTTTGAGCTGTTATTTTCGAGAACAATGCTTTCAAAGGGTTAGGCGTACCTCCCAACATGGACTTAGTTCTATATTGAAGCGTTAGTGAGTGGTTAATACGAGTGGCCGCAATAGGGTGAACTGATTTTACACTTCAATGAGCATGGATGGATTGATCAAATTTAAGAGTGAAAAGCAAAGATAATTCTATTGTATCAGGTTTATTAGTTTCAATTATATTTGCGTTTTATTACGATTGGATATTGAACATCACACGGGTGTTCTGTGAATTAGTTAACGGATTTGATATCTTTTTAATTATAATTTAAACCTAATATTTCGCTAAGTCGTATTCACATGAAGGAGAACTAATAACACATAAATTCTGAATGGCAACGCTAAATTAATAATCTAAAAAGTTGGAAATTATATTATAGATTCGTTATATTTTATTTCACGGAGTATTTTATTGCAATTTCCTAGTTACTCGACCAAATATCCGTGCTATGCCACAGGCTACGCGAGGGACTAGATAGTGGTCTGAGATCTGACACGGGTCTTACCAATATCCCCAAAACTGATCACATTTATTGTCGTGTAAACCTAACCAGGTCATTGGACAGTCATCATTAATTTTTGATACAAAATACGGAAATTAATATTTGACATTATCTCAGATACGACATAGAATTCGATACGAAAAATACCAAAATTGAACTCCTTATCGTATCGACATACAGACAGATACGCCCATGTGATGAATACCAGGATTTCACTTTTCGGTCGACCTTTTATTGGAATTTTTTATATGAAGATTTTTTATTTTTGTTTAATTTATCTTAATTAAGTGTTTTATAGCGCTTATTTCTGTCTTGTAACCTGTACATATATACTAATTAGTTTATTGTTTTGGTTATATTCAGCCCTTCTGTAACCTGTTTTTTGGTGAAAACCTGGTATTCTTCACATGGGCCGACAGATATACACACAGACATACAGCTATTCACACATACACAAATAACAACCAAATAATGATATTAAATAGAACTGCAACCGGTATTGACTCTTGTTTATTGCTTTGGTTAGAATTGCCAGCCAAATTAACCTATTCTATTTTAGAGGCTCTACTGCGCTGTTTCCCCCACCTAAACATAAATATATTTGTCGATACTCTCTAGGAACAACAGATGGCGTTACAAACAGACAATCTTGAATAGGTACTTTCTCATTAATTTGCATCACTGCAGGGAAGTACAGTACGACAATAATAATTTAAAAATACATAACTTTCAATCAAATTAATCATAAATACAAAATACAATATAATATTAAAATCAATTTTCATTTCCCACCACCAGAAGAGTATTTAATATGTTGCTTAGCAATGGATGTACCGGTACTAAAAAACGGAGGGAAATTTAAAAACAAAAATAATACAGTTGTTGGTAGGCCTAACCGACAGGTCGGGGAGACTTGTTTGCCGCTTCAATTACTGCACCCAGCCACCCGACAATAATAATTGCTTCCCGGACAAAAATTAATTAAAAATATAATAAAAATAATAATTACCCCAGAGGAGAATTACAAAATAATTATGGTCGTTCCTAATTACCTATCAAATTCCTAGATTGTCACAAAAACGTATATATTTATTTGTCCATCCTACCATGGCCTACTATATATACGGTGTAACAGGTTGTCGATTTGGCCTTAAAAAAACTGGCCTCTTTTTTTAAGGCCAAATCAACAACCTGTTAGGCCGTATATACTGTATAGTAGGCTATGATCCTACTGTAAAGTAAAAAAACAAGAAAAACTATTACAACACATATCCAATGTTCATTAATCATTATTGTTTCTGCAGGGTGATGCTGGGCTTGTTATAACATTAGATTTGCATTTTCTCATTAATAATACAGAATCCATATGTTTTTGTTAACACTGTCATTCACTACTAATAAACAATGTGGCGCAGGCTTTAATCCTTCATAACTTCCCCAACTCACGAATTTACAATTTAAAATAGTCCAGGACCACTAAATCGACTATTGTGCGTCGAATGAGCCTAACATCACCTTTCCAATGTGAGTACGTACTTTTCTCAATTCCAGACATCGGTCAAAAAATTACTAATAGACGCAGTATTAATATTTGCAAGTTCCCGAGTGTTTTACGGTCTCGGTTATCTTATACTGTAGCTTAGTGAAATGAACAATTTCGCCTAAAATTTATCCTCAAAATCCACTTTTTTTTTCTCTCAATTAATGTTTTATTACGTTTTATATTTACGCATGAATCTAAAAATATCTAGCAAATGGAGCAAAATATCCTATCTAACCTATCCCGTAGGTAGGCATTTCGCAAAATGTCTTACACATATTATTTCAACGGCAAAGTGGCTTATTAGTGACTTTACCAAAACAGACTATTCTAAAGGCATACCGTAATTAATATAGAACTTAAACGGTTTTCTAAATAAAAAAAACCCTTTCATTATTTAGAGCATGCAAATTCATTTTTAAAACTTTTAAGATTTAACTTCTAAGGTAGACCGTTTTCATTCACCCAGCGTTGAATACCTACCCGATAGGAGTACCACCCGTAGCACTTGGTACCTTTCTACTACGACGATAAGACCCTCAGCATCAGCTAACAACTGTAGGCCTACCTAATCAACAACGACCATTATTTTTCATGTTTCCTTTAAAGGTAATATTAAAAGACTATAAATGTCAATCTACGTAGAAACAAATACCACAAATGAGTACATTTGATATTATGGGAGTTGGTACAAAATGAAAACAAAAATTTAATATGGCTAATTATCGAACCCCCCCCCCCCCCCCCCCCTAGTGCGTGACATACAGTACTTTATGAACTATAGTAACATTTAAGATTTTAAATTTGTTATTTTAAATTTTTAGTTATAGAAATATTACTAAACAAGTTTAAAAAATTTATAAATCGCTATTTTCATTTATGAATTTCACTAACATATTTAGAAAAAAACATATATTTAGAAAAACTTAAGCAACAATATAGAAATACTCTGATACTGCAATGCAATAGGTGGCTAGGGAGCGATGAGTGGTTGAGTGCCGGTCAGGCAATCCACCGAGTTTACAATAATTGTGAATAACATTTTATCAATCTTCCCCTTTATGAATTTAATTAATTTTAGTGTCAAAAGACGCGCAGGACTCTCCGCTTTCAATTGATATAAGCCACGTGTGAAATGATTGAGATTTAAAGTGTATTTGAAATGTGAATCGATCGAAAATCTCTCTCCATATAGAAACCAAGATAAAAATTATCAGAGCACTGCTTAATGACGTCAAATATGTAGCAGCCAATCATAGCCGATTTTCAAAATTGGCTTCCCGCCCTTACTTAAACCCGCCATTTAAACAGATTCCTCGTGTTTTTACAAAAAACACTTCCCACCACTCGATTCAGGGCACCT
>JAUCBJ010003662.1:0-97801 GCA_032718475.1 Nemertoderma westbladi
TTACAGCGTTCACTTCGTTCCTATATTGTATATTACAGCGTTCACTTCGTTCCTATATTGTATGTTACAGCGTTCACTTCGTTCCTATATTGTATATTACAGCGTTCACTTCGTTCCTATATTGTATGTTACAGCATTCACTTCGTTCCTATATTGTATATTACAGCGTCACTTGTTCCTATATTGTATGTTACAGCGTTCACTTGTTCCTATATTGTATGATTACAGCGTTCACTTCGTTCCTATATTGTATATTACAGCATTCACTTCGTTCCTATATTGTATATTACAGCGTTCACTTCGTTCCTATATTGTATATTACAGCATTCACTTCGTTCCTATATTGTATATTACAGCGTTCACTTCGTTCCTATATTGTATGTTACAGCGTTCACTTCGTTCCTATATTGTATGTTACAGCGTTCACTTCGTTCCTATATTGTATATTACAGCGTTCACTTCGTTCCTATATTGTATATTACAGCGTTCACTTCGTTCCTATATTGTATATTACAGCGCTCACTTCGTTCCTATATTGTATGTTACAGCGTTCACTTCGTTCCTATATTGTATGTTACAGCGTTCACTTCGTTCCTATATTGTATGTTACAGCATTCACTTCGTTCCTATATTGTATGTTACAGCGTTCACTTCGTTCCTATATTGTATATTACAGCGTTCACTTCGTTCCTATATTGTATATTACAGCGTTCACTTCGTTCCTATATTGTATATTACAGCGTTCACTTCGTTCCTATATTGTATGTTACAGCATTCACTTCGTTCCTATATTGTATATTACAGCGTTCACTTCGTTCCTATATTGTATATTACAGCATTCACTTCGTTCCTATATTGTATATTACAGCGTTCACTTCGTTCCTATATTGTATATTACAGCATTCACTTCGTTCCTATATTGTATGTTACAGCGTTCACTTCGTTCCTATATTGTATGTTACAGCGTTCACTTCGTTCCTATATTGTATATTACAGCGTTCACTTCGTTCCTATATTGTATATTACAGCATTCACTTCGTTCCTATATTGTATATTACAGCGTTCACTTCGTTCCTATATTGTATGTTACAGCATTCACTTCGTTCCTATATTGTATATTACAGCATTCACTTCGTTCCTATATTGTATATTACAGCAGTTCACTTCGTTCCTATATTGTATATTACAGCGTTCACTTCGTTCCTATATTGTATATTACAGCATTCACTTCGTTCCTATATTGTATATTACAGCATTCACTTCGTTCCTATATTGTATGTTACAGCGTTCACTTCGTTCCTATATTGTATGTTACAGCGTTCACTTCGTTCCTATATTGTATATTACAGCGTTCACTTCGTTCCTATATTGTATATTACAGCGTTCACTTCGTTCCTATATTGTATATTACAGCGTTCACTTCGTTCCTATATTGTATATTACAGCGTTCACTTCGTTCCTATATTGTATGTTACAGCGTTCACTTCGTTCCTATATTGTATATTACAGCGTTCACTTCGTTCCTATATTGTATATTACAGCGTTCACTTCGTTCCTATATTGTATATTACAGCATTCACTTCGTTCCTATATTGTATATTACAGCGCTCACTTTGTTCCTATATTGTATGTTACAGCGTTCACTTCGTTCCTATATTGTATATTACAGCGTTCACTTCGTTCCTATATTGTATATTACAGCGTTCACTTCGTTCCTATATTGTATGTTACAGCATTCACTTCATTCCTATATTGTATGTTACAGCATTCACTTCGTTCCTATATTGTATGTTACAGCGTTCACTTCGTTCCTATATTGTATATTACAGCGTTCACTTCGTTCCTATATTGTATATTACAGCATTCACTTCGTTCCTATATTGTATATTACAGCGTTCACTTCGTTCCTATATTGTATGTTACAGCGTTCACTTCGTTCCTATATTGTATATTACAGCATTCACTTCGTTCCTATATTGTATATTACAGCGTTCACTTCGTTCCTATATTGTATATTACAGCATTCACTTCATTCCTATATTGTATGATTACAGCGTTCACTTCGTTCCTATATTGTATATTACAGCGTTCACTTCGTTCCTATATTGTATATTACAGCATTCACTTCATTCCTATATTGTATATTACAGCGTTCACTTCGTTCCTATATTGTATGTTACAGCGTTCACTTTGTTCCTATATTGTATATTACAGCATTCACTTCGTTCCTATATTGTATATTACAGCATTCACTTCATTCCTATATTGTATGTTACAGCGTTCACTTCGTTCCTATATTGTATGTTACAGCGTTCACTTCGTTCCTATATTGTATGTTACAGCATTCACTTCGTTCCTATATTGTATATTACAGCGCTCACTTCATTCCTATATTGTATGTTACAGCGTTCACTTCGTTCCTATATTGTATATTACAGCGTTCACTTCGTTCCTATATTGTATATTACAGCATTCACTTCGTTCCTATATTGTATATTACAGCGCTCACTTCATTCCTATATTGTATGTTACAGCGTTCACTTCGTTCCTATATTGTATATTACAGCGTTCACTTCGTTCCTATATTGTATATTACAGCATTCACTTCGTTCCTATATTGTATATTACAGCGCTCACTTTGTTCCTATATTGTATGTTACAGCGTTCACTTTGTTCCTATATTGTATATTACAGCGCTCACTTCATTCCTATATTGTATGTTACAGCGTTCACTTCGTTCCTATATTGTATATTACAGCATTCACTTCGTTCCTATATTGTATACTACAGCTCTCACTTTGTTCCTATATTGTATGTTACAGCGTTCACTTCGTTCCTATATTGTATATTACAGCATTCACTTCGTTCCTATATTATATATTACAGCGTTCACTTCGTTCCTATATTGTATGTTACAGCGTTCACTTCGTTCCTATATTGTATGTTACAGCGTTCACTTCGTTCCTATATTATATATTACAGCGTTCACTTCGTTCCTATATTGTATGTTACAGCGTTCACTTCGTTCCTATATTGTATATTACAGCGCTCACTTTGTTCCTATATTGTATGTTACAGCGTTCACTTCGTTCCTATATTGTATGTTACAGCGTTCACTTCGTTCCTATATTGTATGTTACAGCATTCACTTCATTCCTATATTGTATGTTACAGCGTTCACTTCGTTCCTATATTGTATGTTACAGCATTCACTTCGTTCCTATATTGTATATTACAGCGTTCACTTCGTTCCTATATTGTATGTTACAGCGTTCACTTCGTTCCTATATTGTATATTACAGCGTTCACTTCGTTCCTATATTGTATATTACAGCATTCACTTCGTTCCTATATTGTATGTTACAGCGTTCACTTCGTTCCTATATTGTATATTACAGCGTTCACTTCGTTCCTATATTGTATATTACAGCATTCACTTCGTTCCTATATTGTATATTACAGCGTTCACTTCGTTCCTATATTGTATGTTACAGCATTCACTTCGTTCCTATATTGTATGTTACAGCGTTCACTTTGTTCCTATATTGTATATTACAGCATTCACTTCGTTCCTATATTGTATATTACAGCGTTCACTTCGTTCCTATATTGTATGTTACAGCATTCACTTCATTCCTATATTGTATGTTACAGCATTCACTTTGTTCCTATATTGTATGTTACAGCGTTCACTTCGTTCCTATATTGTATATTACAGCGTTCACTTCGTTCCTATATTGTATATTACAGCATTCACTTCGTTCCTATATTGTATATTACAGCGCTCACTTCGTTCCTATATTGTATGTTACAGCGTTCACTTTGTTCCTATATTGTATATTACAGCATTCACTTCGTTCCTATATTGTATATTACAGCATTCACTTCATTCCTATATTGTATGTTACAGCGTTCACTTCGTTCCTATATTGTATGTTACAGCGTTCACTTCGTTCCTATATTGTATGTTACAGCATTCACTTCGTTCCTATATTGTATATTACAGCGCTCACTTCATTCCTATATTGTATGTTACAGCGTTCACTTCGTTCCTATATTGTATATTACAGCGTTCACTTCGTTCCTATATTGTATATTACAGCATTCACTTCGTTCCTATATTGTATATTACAGCGCTCACTTCATTCCTATATTGTATGTTACAGCGTTCACTTCGTTCCTATATTGTATATTACAGCGTTCACTTCGTTCCTATATTGTATATTACAGCATTCACTTCGTTCCTATATTGTATATTACAGCGCTCACTTTGTTCCTATATTGTATGTTACAGCGTTCACTTTGTTCCTATATTGTATATTACAGCGCTCACTTCATTCCTATATTGTATGTTACAGCGTTCACTTCGTTCCTATATTGTATATTACAGCATTCACTTCGTTCCTATATTGTATACTACAGCTCTCACTTTGTTCCTATATTGTATGTTACAGCGTTCACTTCGTTCCTATATTGTATATTACAGCATTCACTTCGTTCCTATATTATATATTACAGCGTTCACTTCGTTCCTATATTGTATGTTACAGCGTTCACTTCGTTCCTATATTGTATGTTACAGCGTTCACTTCGTTCCTATATTATATATTACAGCGTTCACTTCGTTCCTATATTGTATGTTACAGCGTTCACTTCGTTCCTATATTGTATATTACAGCGCTCACTTTGTTCCTATATTGTATGTTACAGCGTTCACTTCGTTCCTATATTGTATGTTACAGCGTTCACTTCGTTCCTATATTGTATGTTACAGCATTCACTTCATTCCTATATTGTATGTTACAGCATTCACTTCATTCCTATATTGTATGTTACAGCGTTCACTTCGTTCCTATATTGTATGTTACAGCGTTCAGTTCGTTCCTATGTTGTATGTTACAGCGTTCACTTCGTTCCTATATTGTATATTACAGCATTCACTTCATTCCTATATTGTATGTTACAGCGTTCACTTCGTTCCTATATTGTATGTTACAGCGTTCACTTCGTTCCTATATTGTATATTACAGCGTTCACTTCGTTCCTATATTGTATGTTACAGCATTCACTTCGTTCCTATATTGTATATTACAGCGTTCACTTCGTTCCTATATTGTATGTTACAGCGTTCACTTCGTTCCTATATTGTATATTACAGCATTCACTTCGTTCCTATATTGTATATTACAGCTCACTTCTTCCTATATTGTATTTACAGCTTCACTTGTTCCTATATTGTATATTACAGCATTCACTTCGTTCCTATATTGTATATTACAGCGTTCACTTCGTTCCTATTTTGTATGTTACAGCATTCACTTCATTCCTATATTGTATGTTACAGCATTCACTTTGTTCCTATATTATATGTTACAACGTTCACTTCGTTCCTATATTGTATATTACAGCGTTCACTTCGTTCCTATATTGTATATTACAGCATTCACTTCGTTCCTATATTGTATATTACAGCGCTCACTTTGTTCCTATATTGTATGTTACAGCGTTCACTTTGTTCCTATATTGTATATTACAGCATTCACTTCGTTCCTATATTGTATATTACAGCATTCACTTCATTCCTATATTGTATGTTACAGCGTTCACTTCGTTCCTATATTGTATGTTACAGCGTTCACTTCGTTCCTATATTGTATATTACAGCGTTCACTTCGTTCCTATATTGTATATTACAGCGTTCACTTCGTTCCTATATTGTATTTACAGCTTCACTTCTTCCTATATTGTATTTACAGCTTCACTTCGTTCCTATATTGTATGTTACAGCGTTCACTTCGTTCCTATATTATATATTACAGCGTTCACTTCGTTCCTATATTGTATGTTACAGCGTTCACTTCGTTCCTATATTGTATATTACAGCGCTCACTTTGTTCCTATATTGTATGTTACAGCGTTCACTTCGTTCCTATATTGTATGTTACAGCGTTCACTTCGTTCCTATATTGTATGTTACAGCGTTCACTTCGTTCCTATATTGTATATTACAGCGCTCACTTTGTTCCTATATTGTATGTTACAGCGTTCACTTCGTTCCTATATTGTATGTTACAGCGTTCACTTCGTTCCTATATTGTATGTTACAGCATTCACTTCATTCCTATATTGTATGTTACAGCATTCACTTCATTCCTATATTGTATGTTACAGCGTTCACTTCGTTCCTATATTGTATGTTACAGCATTCACTTCGTTCCTATATTGTATATTACAGCGTTCACTTCGTTCCTATATTGTATGTTACAGCATTCACTTCGTTCCTATATTGTATATTACAGCGTTCACTTCGTTCCTATATTGTATGTTACAGCGTTCACTTCGTTCCTATATTGTATATTACAGCGCTCACTTCGTTCCTATATTGTATGTTACAGCATTCACTTTGTTCCTATATTGTATATTACAGCATTCACTTCGTTCCTATATTGTATATTACAGTGCTCACTTCATTCCTATATTGTATGTTACAGCATTCACTTTGTTCCTATTTTGTATGTTACAGCATTCACTTCATTCCTATATTGTATGTTACAGCATTCACTTCGTTCCTATATTGTATATTACAGTGCTCACTTCATTCCTATATTGTATGTTACAGCATTCACTTTGTTCCTATTTTGTATGTTACAGCATTCACTTCATTCCTATATTGTATGTTACAGCATTCACTTCGTTCCTATATTGTATATTACAGCGTTCACTTCGTTCCTATATTGTATGTTACAGCATTCACTTTGTTCCTATATTGTATATTACAGCATTCACTTCGTTCCTATATTGTATATTACAGTGCTCACTTCATTCCTATATTGTATGTTACAGCATTCACTTTGTTCCTATTTTGTATGTTACAGCATTCACTTCATTCCTATATTGTATGTTACAGCATTCACTTTGTTCCTATATTATATGTTACAACGTTCACTTCGTTCCTATATTGTATATTACAGCGTTCACTTCGTTCCTATATTGTATATTACAGCATTCACTTCGTTCCTATATTGTATATTACAGCGCTCACTTCATTCCTATATTGTATGTTACAGCATTCACTTTGTTCCTATTTTGTATGTTACAGCATTCACTTCATTCCTATATTGTATGTTACAGCATTCACTTCATTCCTATATTGTATGTTACAGCATTCACTTTGTTCCTATATTATATGTTACAACGTTCACTTCGTTCCTATATTGTATATTACAGCGTTCACTTCGTTCCTATATTGTATATTACAACGTTCACTTCGTTCCTATATTGTATATTACAGCGTTCACTTCGTTCCTATATTGTATATTACAGCGTTCACTTTGTTCCTATATTGTATGTTACAGCGTTCACTTCGTTCCTATATTGTATATTACAGCGTTCACTTCGTTCCTATATTGTATATTACAGCGTTCACTTCGTTCCTATATTGTATATTACAGCATTCACTTCGTTCCTATATTGTATATTACAACGCTCACTTTGTTCCTATATTGTATGTTACAGCGTTCACTTTGTTCCTATATTGTATATTACAGCATTCACTTTGTTCCTATATTGTATATTACAGCGTTCACTTCGTTCCTATTTTGTATGTTACAGCATTCACTTCATTCCTATATTGTATGTTACAGCATTCACTTTGTTCCTATATTATATGTTACAACGTTCACTTCGTTCCTATATTGTATATTACAGCGTTCACTTCGTTCCTATATTGTATATTACAGCATTCACTTCGTTCCTATATTGTATATTACAGCGCTCACTTTGTTCCTATATTGTATGTTACAGCGTTCACTTTGTTCCTATATTGTATATTACAGCATTCACTTCGTTCCTATATTGTATATTACAGCATTCACTTCATTCCTATATTGTATGTTACAGCGTTCACTTCATTCCTATATTGTATGTTACAGCATTCACTTCGTTCCTATATTGTATATTACAGCGTTCACTTTGTTCCTATATTGTATATTACAGCATTCACTTCGTTCCTATATTGTATATTACAGCGCTCACTTTGTTCCTATATTGTATGTTACAGCGTTCACTTTGTTCCTATATTGTATGTTACAGCTTTCACTTCGTTCCTATATTGTATGTTACAGCGTTCACTTTGTTCCTATATTGTATGTTACAGCGTTCACTTCGTTCCTATATTGTATGTTACAGCATTCACTTCATTCCTATATTGCATGTTACAGCATTCACTTCGTTCCTATATTGCATGTTACAGCGTTCACTTCGTTCTTATATTGTATGTTACAGCGTTCACTTCGTTCCTATATTGTATGTTACAGCGCTCACTTTGTTCCTATATTGTATGTTACAGCGCTCACTTTGTTCCTATATTGTATGTTACAGCGTTCACTTCGTTCCTATATTGTATATTACAGCATTCACTTTGTTCCTATATTGTATGTTACAGCGTTCACTTCGTTCCTATATTGTATGTTACAGCGTTCACTTCGTTCATATATTGTATGTTACAGCATTCACTTCGTTCCTATATTGCATGTTACAGCGTTCACTTCGTTCTTATATTGTATGTTACAGCGTTCACTTCGTTCCTATATTGTATGTTACAGCGCTCACTTTGTTCCTATATTGTATGTTACAGCATTCACTTCATTCCTATATTGTATGTTACAGCGTTCACTTCGTTCCTATATTGTATGTTACAGCGTTCAGTTCGTTCCTATGTTGTATGTTACAGCGTTCACTTCGTTCCTATATTGTATGTTTAAGATACACAACTAATTATTACTTTTTATTGTGGTTGGTATTGCCAGTTCTCCAACCCGTTGCCACATAAGCTGAACTCGGTGCCACAGGATTGTTAATAGCAAATCAAAAAGATAAATAACATATAATTTATTATATTTTTGCTAAGATATAAAATTCAATAGTATTCACTGATATTCAGTGTTTTACCTTTGTTCTAAATTTCTCGAGATATGTCGTATAAATATCTTCGTTCCTGTTGTATACCTCAACCGTCTCTACTGCGTAAATTCGGCCGAGATCGACATACCATATCGCCAAGGGCGAGGTATAATCCGATACCGGTATCGACTGGATACAGGAGCCATCCCGGTACACTGGCCCAGTATTACCATCGTTACCTAGATACGCATCCCGGGAATCCTCCAATAAAGATGAAGAACTCGATTTTCTTAACGCAACATTATTTGATAAATCCTAAACGTAATAAAATATCAGTTCAAAAATATATCTTATTCTTAAAACCCTTGGTGTACCAAAGATAATTTACATAAATTTTTACGTCCAAAGACCAAGAAAAACACATTTGATCAGACCAAGTTTTATTTACTTGTCTTACCAGAGATTATATATAAAGTGGTTAACCATATTACGTCCTTGGTGGTCCTTAATTATTTACAATGAACAGGCAGCAGTGTGCCGCATTTTTTAACCCTATTACATACAGGATAAAACTGAAGCAATTACAACTGCTTACATACAGCAACAATCAAGACTTACCTGGCAAACTGTAAATGAGTTATCTGGTCGGAAAAGCTGTGCAAAGGGGCGCCTCAAAGCCGATAGTCCTGAAGAACGTGTTGGGAAGTGGAAAAATCACTTCAGCAACTTGCTTGGGCAGCCACCAAACATCGAGGTCAGCCCTACAAGGAAAATATATGACAAGACACTACCTATAGAAACAGGGGACTTCACACCTGCCGAACTCCAAAGAAGCATTAAAAGCATGTCCAATAATAAAGCGAGTGGATTAGATGAAATCCCAGCGGAGGTATGGAAAACCGGAGTGCTAAACAGACCATTATTGAATGTTTGCAACCGGATGTTAAAAGGGGAAAAGCCACCACCAATTTGGACTAAAGGTCAACTAAAGCCTCTCTCCAAGAAAGGAGACCTCGGCATACCAACAAACTATCGTGGGATCTGTCTGCTTGTGGTAGCTGCCAAAATATACAATAAAATGATTCTATATAGGATTAGGCCTCACATAGAGAAACTACTGCGTAAGAGCCAAAACGGATTTCGACCAAGTAGATCAACAATAGCTCAGATACTTGCACTACGGAGACTGATTGAAGGAATTAAGTCAAAGAATCTCCCCGCTGTAATGACTTTTGTGGACTTCAAGAAGGCATTCGACTCCATCCATAGAGGTAAAATGCTTGAAATCCTAAGAGCTTATGGAATACCAGAAGTAATTGTTGCTGGCATTGGATTGTTATATTGTGACACAGAAGCGCAGGTACTCTCACCAGATGGTGAAACTGAGTTTTTCTCAATCCTGGCTGGCGTACTGCAAGGTGACACATTAGCACCATTACTATTTGTAATTGTGCTGGATTAAGCAATGAGGACGGCCACAAAGGGTGAAGACCTGGGATTCACACTTCAAGAACGCAGAAGTAGTGGATATCCGCCAACTACAGTCACAGACACCGACTTTGCGGATGACATCACCCTGCTCTCTAATACCCTAGCAGATGCACAGCTTCTACTAAATAAAGTGGAGAGGGCTGCTAAGGAGGTTGGATTGCATATAAATGCTACAAAGACCGAATTCATGACCTTTAATGTTGATGGAAACTTGACAACCATTGATAATAATCAACTAAGGAAGGTCGATGACTTCCAGTACTTTGGTTCATGGATAGAAAGTAGCAAAAAGGACATAGAATTTAGGAAAGCAAAGGCTTGGGTAGCTCTATCAAAAATGGATACCATCTGGAAATCAGATCTCTCCAGGCACCTGAAGACTAAGTTCTTTCGAGCCACAGTGAAAAGTGTATTTTTATATGGGGGTGAGACCTGGACACTGACTAAATGACTTTAACAACGAATTGATGGTTGCTACACAAGACTACTAAGGGCAGCCCTAAACATCAGCTAGAGACAACACATGACAAACGCCGAGCTTTATGGTACAATACCACCTGTATCAACCACCCTCCGTGAACGCAGATTAAGATTCAGTGGGCACTGCTGGCGAAGTAAAGACGAGGTCATACCAGATCTACTTTTCTGGCAACCAACTCATGGAAAGCGTAGTCGTGGACGACCGGCCATAAAATATATAGATCAACTTGAAAGGGATACTGAACTTAGGAGAAACGAAATTGCGACAACTATGGAGAATCGGGAAGCCTGGAAGGATCTCATTTCCACTGTCCGAGTTCGCTCGACCTAGTAGTAGTAGTACCGGGCTATAAAAGTACCAGGTCAGGTCAGGTATTCTAGGTCATTGATCAAGAAAACTTGCCACCTCCATGCAGCATAAAGGAGGTGCCACCTGTAGCTGCATAGACCCTCTTACTAGGGCAAATCTGGTCCTGTAACTAGGACCCCCTTCGTTCTGGGATAAGGACGCCCTTGGTCCTGGATTAAGGACCCATATACTTGGCTGCAGGGGTATATGGCCTGACCAGGCAGATGGTGAACTACCAATGGCTGGTCAGGAGTAGAGTGTTCTCATGTCCACTCCGAGAGCACTTCACTGCGACCTGCACCTGGCAGCAAGGGTACATGGCATGACCCAGCAGATGAGCTGCAACAGCCAATGGTGGGTCATGTGCGCCAGAGTAGATATGGGTGATGGGCCTCATATTTGACTCCATTGCGACACCCACCCTGTGGAATGGCAAACCAGGGTGTGGTATTTGCCCCGAGAGCTTACTCGGCAAAAAAGCACCCCCCAACCCCCACTATGGATTACATTAGCAATGCGGGGAGGTCCGGCCACTAGAGGCCAGTGGAATTACCGGACACAATCGGCCTCACAGGCGGGAGGTCCGGCCACTAGAGGCCAGTGGAATTACCGGACACAATCGGCCTCACAGGCGTCAGTTAACTCCTGACCGGCTGCCTGTCTCACCCCCTACTGGAGAGAGAGCAGCCAACAATTCTTTGAGTCCCTTTCCTGATGACCTTTCTGGCCCAAACCCTGGGTCACCAGGAAGGCCAGATTGTGATGGGGAGAGGGATTCTGGAGTTGGAGGCTACTCTCATGTTCCACCCCGACCAACAAAGCCATTGGTGAATCTGAGGCAAGTCACAAGACTAGCCTCAGTAAACACCCTAACACTCGGGTCCACAATGCGACAAGGTGAGCTGACTGCCTTGGCAGATAAGCTTTCTCTTAGCGCAGTGGGTGTTCAAGAGCACCGAATGCAGACTGGACAGACTGATGAGGTTCTGATTAAGGACAGGGGGGGCGGTTGGCGACTCGCCCTCGCGTCAGCAGATGATAGTGACAATGGTGGAATGGTCTATTGATGAATCCAACTGCACATGCAGCATTGGACAAAATAGACCAAATCTCTAACCGCATCATCCGTTGCCACTTCTCATGTTCTGGAAGACTGGCTAAGAAGTTTCCTAAGGTGGTTCTGATTGTGTGCTACTCTCCAACTAGTGTTGCCCCTGTAGAGGAGGTGGAAAATTTCTACCACAATCTACAAGCAGCTACTGATGGAGTGGATCAGCATGCATTCTTAACATTCCTGGGAGACTTTAATGCAAGTCTGCATCAATCACCTACATCGCCCTGGGTCTATAGCAATAGTGTTAACCGAAATTCTGTCCATCTTCAGGATTTTATCTCTGGAAATGGATTGTTTTCGGCTGGAACCCAGTTCAAGAAGCGAACTGGAAAGCTATGGACTCATATGGGTATGAAATTTTTACTGATTCCATTGAATTCAGAACCCTCACAAACCCGTATAACGCAAAAAACAAGGTGACACAATCAATTGATATATTTGATTGTTTTCAAAATTTGGTGCTAGCACCACATTTTGCACCCACTTCCAAAAAATACAAGTTTGATATGTCTAGTTCGATAATTGTATATTCCATTGAATTCAGAACAGCCATAAACCTCCAAAACGCTAGAAATAAATTGTCACAAGCAATTTTATCTATTGAATGGATTTTTCAAAATTTCGTGATATAGCACCAAAATTTACACCCAGCACCGAAAAATACAAGTTTGATACGCTTGGTGCAACTCGTATATATTCCATAGAAACCAGAACCATAAAAAACCCCAATTGCGTAAAATACAAGTTTCAAATAATCAATTGACGAAATTGGCATATTTCAAAATTTGGTGCTGGCACCAAAATTTGGCACTCGTCGAAAAAAACAAGTTTGAAATTTCTAAATTAATTTATATGAATTCCATCCAATTGCTAACACCAAAAAACCGGTATAAATCAAAAATAGAGATGTTACAAAACATATTTAATGAAATGTAAATTTAAAAAAACGTCTCAAAAAAAGTGCCAAAAGTAGGGTTAAAAAATGGAACTATAACTCGAAAACTACCCAATATTTTTGAAAACAGTTTTCACTACTAGGAAGACAATAGATTTTTAGGAAAAGTTATAAAATTTCAGATTCCCAACTGCGTTTGTTTCAGAATTATAACACAAAAACCAAGGCGGGGGGGGTCATATTGACCCCCCCCCCCCCCCCCCCCCCCCCCCGGGTTTAATAGGGTTAATAGGGTTAAGTGTTGGTATGCAAAGGGTTAAAATTAATAATCATTTACGGTAATTCAAGTCAAATAATCTAGAATTGTATTTTACGTCCCCAAGAATGTTTCCAAGAATGAGACCGAAAATAGATCGAGATATATTTACAACTGTTTCAAACATGTTTTTTTACGATTTGTGAGTGATTTTGTAGCTCTACGCAAAATGTTAGTCAATGTTGAATGTGGCACTCGTAATATAATAACGTAATAATAATATAATATAACGCAAACGTAATATCCAAAATATATTCTGGGATTGTGGGGGGGGGGGGGGGGGGGTGGGTATCAGAGAGTATAAATTAATCCTTATGAATTATTATGGGGTTAGGAATGTGGCCTGTGTGCCCTTTGTTGGGGATTTTTATGGATTATGTGAGCAGGGAAATTACAGCCAGTAATTCGCATCCTTTAATTGTTTAATATAATATTAATTTTAACTTCAATTGGAATGAAACTGTATTAACGGCATGCCATATTGTTTAACTGTGCGATTTGGAGCCAAAAGAGAAATAAATACCCGCCTGTACTGTTGTACAGGTAATACACATTCATTACTACAATACAGTAGTATATTTTGGCATAAATATATAACAGGAGAAAGAAACATTCTGGCAGTTAATCCTCCTAATGGGTTTATTTATTGATAAAAAGTTTATCTGATTAACTTACGACACATTGAATAAAATAAACTTACCGATATCTCAAAAATTCATAAATTTTAATTCTGTAATCCCATCCATACATAACTGAACACGTTCGTGGGGCCTTCGCGTAGGACGAGGCCCAGTTATGAGATACAAATTAAAATTGAGCGACTGTATCACAAAATCAGTATTTGAGAAATTTAACCATACCAACAATCAATCAAAGAAAGGGGGACAGTACGTGTTCGTTCAGCCCTTTTAATCTGCACCCCCCCCCCCCCCCCCCCCCCCTTACTACCAACCAATACATAACCGCGACATCTACCACCCAAGGGGAGGAAGGGTAGCACAAACTTATTTCCAATCACACGTTCAATATGCGAAGCCATGTGGTTTATAGAAATATCGAGAATTCGAGAAAATCGAGAATACAAGAAACTCGATCGAAATACCTGCTCATCCCAGTATCCGTCCGTAGTCACCGGACAGCTGCGGTTTATTCCCGTAGAACAGTAGAATACCCGCAGCTTCCGACCCAATTCGACAACGAATTCGCCTCACACTTTCGCGTGGCAGAGAACGTAATCCAGTACGATACACATCTGCCCGACCTTCAACAATTTCCCCCAGGCGATCCCAGGATCCGGCTGTCCGGGCTGCCGCTAAACCCAAATCGCAATCCTCGTCGATTCGTCGTCCAGTCGTCGACGTAAGTCGGACTCTTCCCACCGCACTCCAAGGTGGGTGGCCTGAGTGAGGCATGAGGAACTTGACAGTGGCCCGCATTACGATCCGACCCACCGCCGTATTCCCAGTGTAGTAAATAGAATCTTACTGCTGTACTGACAAGCAAGCAATTCCGTTTATTCCTCAGTTAATCGCATCTTGATGCCACTCGGCTGCTCGGGTCCAGATACATCGGACTGTCGGAAGCTGTTTAGATGAAGAAGTTGTTTAGATGGCCTTGCCAACGACCAACGACCTAAAGAAGGTATCGGTAACTCTGTACCACTGTAACAGTGAACAGTACCGGTACCGTACTGTAATCCTGTAGTCTTTTTGGTGGTCGATTTGGTGGTAGATTGTGGAATTTCACATCTAGGGGCAGTCGCAAGCAATGCATATTGGTGGCAATTGGTAACAACAGAAGAAATAGCTGGATCAATATCAAGTGTATAGAATGATCTAGAAAAAATTTATTACGACGTATGAAAAGCTCTGTGCCTAATCCATCGATAGCAGAGGCAGCATCTGTGACAAGCCAAAGTTCATCTTCAGCACTTGGCAATGTAATGGATTTGCAACTCTTTAATGCAGCTTGAGCTTTACAGAAGACAGCAATAGAATCCTCACACCAATTTACCTTATCTTTAGACAAATGTCCAGCAGCCAGTGAATCAAGTGGAGCAACCAAAGAAGCACAATGGGGAAGTACACATGACAAAACCTTATAAGCACCAATGAGGACCATACACTAGTGACAGTTTCAGGCAAAGGGCAAGTGGCCAGGGCAGTAACAACATGTGGTGAAGCGGAGAGTGAACCAGCTGACCAGACCCATCCAAGAACACTGGTGGTCTTGGGGCAAATAACTGCTTTTGATGGTGAGAGTCTGAGGCCACATCGATGTAGAACATCTAAGACTGCAGACCAAGTGTTGAGAACATCTGAGATGGAATTCCCACCACAATAAAGGTCATTGGCAAGTTTCACCACATTTCCAGTAATCAGTAAATCTCTGAGGATGCGGCTTGTCAGCTCTTCAAGGGCAGTTTCAGAGCCTGGCATGCCCATAGCACATCACCGATAAACACGAACACGCCGCTAAGGTGTTACAACACCACAGAATTTCATGGAGCTTTTGTTTAATGGAATCTGGAAAAAGGCACTTTATAAGTCTGTTTTATTAAGAATTCGAATCTTGAGAGCTAATAATGTGGAGTTCACATCAGGAAGTTTTGCAGGTTGGGGCTTACAATACCACCCAACATTGGCAAATGCTGTAACTAAGCAGAAGCCTCCTCGGGGCTTCTTGACTAAAAACGAGGGATTTAAATATTCAATACCTGCATCTTCTGGAGTTAAGAAAACACCTAGTTTCTCATATCGATCAAACTCATCCTGGAGGGTTTGCAGATTTTCACGCCCATATAAAGGGAGCCGACCTTTACTTTGAGGAGGGGGCCAGCAGCACCATTATAACCAGGTAATGTCCCATCAAATACATCGACATAGCGGTAAAGAATGTCCTGAAATTTACTACAATCTGATGGAGATAGTAAGTTATCAGGGTCAAGATGTAGTGGGCTGAGTATATTTTGAGTGGTGACACTGTGGTTGTCAGATAGGGAATGTGGTACCTGAGTTGGACGCAACTGACTCTCGGGAATATCTGGCCATATTGAATATGGCTGTTAGACACGGATTGGGTAGTTTGTTTATGAATCACATTTGAAGTGCTGGATAAACACATGGTTCGTTATTACCACTATTGGGATCAATACGGGGAGAAATATATATGTTGGAAGTATCACGTGAAGAATCGGGGACTTCTAACTGAGGGAGCTCTGGGGCCCTACAATTGATAAATAAGATGGAGCCCTTAGCAGCGGTGAAGAAATTGATGTTTGACGAACATATGTTCTATGGTGGGATCTAGGCAGGTCAGCGGAATACTTAAACTGTCTACCATCTTGAAAAGTGATGAGTTGGAGTGAAGTGCGTAAGCTTATATCGTTTCGGCAAAGAAATGGTGCCCCACCAAGCACATCACACCCTAAGATACTAACTACAAGGGCATCAAAGGAAAAGGATAAGTTATCACGAGTAAACGTGGTGAAAATCTCTCCGACAACTCCGAGCCTGGATACACCATCAGCTTGACGAGGGATCTGTTGAGAGTTCGGATATATGAGTATGTCCAATTCTTTAGATAGGTGGAGTTAATTAGGTTAGATTCTCCATCAGAATCAAGTAAAATGAGTAGTGGTGTAGACTGAAAGTGTAAGTCAACATAAGGGGATCTGACAACACTGACACAGGATATGGCTGGGGGCTCATCCACTGTACATTCATACATATGATTTTTATCGTTGTAAATGTAAATATTTGTGTAAATTTTGATATTTGTGTAAATTTTATTAATTGCCACTTCATATGTACTCCAAATCTATATTATTGGGGTGAATATTATGTACGGTAGGTTATCTTAAGTGCATTTATTATTGTCTGACAAATTCTTCCGTTATAACAAATTTAATATTTTACTATGTTGAATTTAGATAATGAAAAAATAAATAAACTCACAGACGTACAGGTAAGATAAAGACAAAACCACAAGGCCAGATAAGGCCATGCTAAAACTATCCTACATGTAGTAATACATAAACAAACATGAGGCCAAAGGCCCATGGCGTATTGTAAATTCTCTGAGACTAGAGGCCTAATTAATTCGCCGAGGTGGGATTTGCGTACATATTTTTATTATATTTATATTCTATTGTGTTTAGTTTAATGTTTTGGTTAAAATAACGTGCCACTGTAACCTGTTCCTTTCCCTAAATTGAGAAATAAACATTGAGGCGGGATATTAATTCGCCAAGATGGGATTTGCGTCCAGTCCCCCCCCCCCCCGTCTCACATCGGCATTAGTTAAGTTATAGTATTTCTTACAAATTGGGTCGCCTCCACGCTTAAAATGTATTACTTTTGTCACATTATGTCAACTTATCTGTGTTCTGATAAATTACTTGTAACGCTGCAAGGTACCACTTTGCAGCGTTGCGGCCTATAGGACAGAACGCTACAAAGTAATCAATAACATGGAAACAACTTCAATTACCGTATTCCAGAATGTAATATTTCCATTTATTTTGACTATTATTTATTTTTTATTTATTTATCATTTATTTATTAACTATTTTGACTTTAACTTATATTTGTTTTTATTATCACGTGTCTCTTGCTGTTTGTCGTTACCCTCAAAACTTGAAATTGGGTTGACATTTTCCACATGTAGACAATGTAGTTTAACAATATATCTGTTTGCTCACCTGTTCAGTTTTATTACGTGGTTCTGTTGTTTGTTTGCTCACCTGTTCAGTTGTATTACGTGGTTCTGTTGTTTGTTTGCTCACCGGTTCAGTTGTATTACGTGGTTCTGTTGTTTGTTTGCTCACCTGTTCAGTTGTATTACGTGGTTCTGTTGTTTGTTTGCTCACCTGTTCAGTTGTATTACGTGGTTCTGTTGTTTGTTTGCTCACCTGTTCAGTTTTATTACGTGGTTCTGTTGTTTGTTTGCTCACCTGTTCAGTTGTATTACGTGGTTCTGTTGTTTGTTTGCTCACCTGTTCAGTTTTATTACGTGGTTCTGTTGTTTGTTTGCTCACCTGTTCAGTTGTATTACGTGGTTCTGTTGTTTGTTTGCTCACCTGTTCAGTTATATTACGTGGTTCTGTTGTTTGTTTGCTCATCTGTTCAGTTTTATTACGTGGTTCTGTTGTTTGTTTGCTCACCTGTTTAGTTTTTGTTTGCTCACCTGTTCAGTTGTATTACGTGGTTCTGTTGTTTGTTTGCTCACCTGTTTAGTTTTTGTTTGCTCACCTGTTCAGTTGTATTACGTGGTTCTGTTGTTTGTTTGCTCACCTGTTCAGTTGTATTACGTGGTTCTGTTGTTTGTTTGCTCACCTGTTCAGTTGTATTACGTGGTTCTGTTGTTTGTTTGCTCACCTGTTCAGTTTTATTACGTGGTTCTGTTGTTTGTTTGCTCACCTGTTCAGTTGTATTACGTGGTTCTGTTGTTTGTTTGCTCACCTGTTCAGTTGTATTACGTGGTTCTGTTGTTTGTTTGCTCACCTGTTCAGTTATATTACGTGGTTCTGTTGTTTGTTTGCTCACCTGTTCAGTTGTATTACGTGGTTCTGTTGTTTGTTTGCTCACCTGTTCAGTTTTATTACGTGGTTCTGTTGTTTGTTTTCTCACCTGTTCAGTTTTATTACGTGGTTCTGTTGTTTGTTTACTCACCTGTTTAGTTTTTGTTTGCTCACCTGTTCAGTTGTATTACGTGGTTCTGTTGTTTGTTTGCTCACCTGTTCAGTTTTATTACGTGGTTCTGTTGTTTGTTTACTCACCTGTTCAGTTGTATTACGTGGTTCTGTTGTTTGTTTTCTCACCTGTTCAGTTTTATTACGTGGTTCTGTTGTTTGTTTGCTCACCTGTTTAGTTTTTGTTTGCTCACCTGTTCAGTTTTATTACGTGGTTCTGTTGTTTGTTTGCTCACCTGTTCAGTTTTATTACGTGGTTCTGTTGTTTGTTTGCTCACCTGTTCAGTTTTATTACGTGGTTCTGTTGTTTGTTTGCTCACCTGTTCAGTTGTATTACGTGGTTCTGTTGTTTGTTTGCTCACCTGTTCAGTTTTATTACGTGGTTCTGTTGTTTGTTTGCTCACCTGTTCAGTTGTATTACGTGGTTCTGTTGTTTGTTTGCTCACCTGTTCAGTTTTATTACGTGGTTCTGTTGTTTGTTTGCTCACCTGTTCAGTTGTATTACGTGGTTCTGTTGTTTGTTTGCTCACCTGTTCAGTTTTATTACGTGGTTCTGTTGTTTGTTTGCTCACCTGTTTAGTTTTTGTTTGCTCACCTGTTCAGTTTTATTACGTGGTTCTATTGTTTGTTTGCTCACCTGTTCAGTTTTATTACGTGGTTCTGTTGTTTGTTTGCTCACCTGTTCAGTTTTATTACGTGGTTCTGTTGTTTGTTTGCTCACCTGTTCAGTTGTATTAAGTGGTTCTGTTGTTTGTTTACTCACCTGTTTAGTTTTTGTTTGCTCACCTGTTCAGTTTTATTACGTGGTTCTGTTGTTTGTTTGCTCACCTGTTCAGTTGTATTACGTGGTTCTGTTGTTTGTTTGCTCACCTGTTCAGTTTTATTACGTGGTTCTGTTGTTTGTTTGCTCACATGTTCAGTTGTATTACGTGGTTCTGTTGGTTCAGTTTTATTACGTGGTTCTGTTGTTTGTTTACTCACCTGTTTAGTTTTTGTTTGCTCACCTGTTCAGTTGTATTACGTGGTTCTGTTGTTTGTTTGCTCACCTGTTCAGTTTTATTACGTGGTTCTGTTGTTTGTTTGCTCACCTGTTTAGTTTTTGTTTGCTCACCTGTTGAGTTTTATTACGTGGTTCTGTTGTTTGTTTGCTCACCTGTTTAGTTTTATTACGTGGTTCTGTTGTTTGTTTGCTCACCTGTTCAGTTGTATTACGTGGTTCTGTTGTTTGTTTGCTCACCTGTTCAGTTGTATTACGTGGTTCTGTTGTTTGTTTGCTCACCTGTTCAGTTTTATTACGTGGTTCTGTTGTTTGTTTACTCACCTGTTTAGTTTTTGTTTGCTCACCTGTTCAGTTGTATTACGTGGTTCTGTTGTTTGTTTGCTCACCTGTTCAGTTTTATTACGTGGTTCTGTTGTTTGTTTACTCACCTGTTCAGTTGTATTACGTGGTTCTGTTGTTTGTTTTCTCACCTGTTCAGTTTTATTACGTGGTTCTGTTGTTTGTTTGCTCACCTGTTTAGTTTTTGTTTGCTCACCTGTTCAGTTTTATTACGTGGTTCTGTTGTTTGTTTGCTCACCTGTTCAGTTTTATTACGTGGTTCTGTTGTTTGTTTGCTCACCTGTTCAGTTTTATTACGTGGTTCTGTTGTTTGTTTGCTCACCTGTTCAGTTGTATTACGTGGTTCTGTTGTTTGTTTGCTCACCTGTTCAGTTTTATTACGTGGTTCTGTTGTATGTTTGCTCACCTGTTCAGTTGTATTACGTGGTTCTGTTGTTTGTTTGCTCACCTGTTCAGTTTTATTACGTGGTTCTGTTGTTTGTTTGCTCACCTGTTCAGTTGTATTACGTGGTTCTGTTGTTTGTTTGCTCACCTGTTCAGTTTTATTACGTGGTTCTGTTGTTTGTTTGCTCACCTGTTTAGTTTTTGTTTGCTCACCTGTTCAGTTTTATTACGTGGTTCTCTTGTTTGTTTGCTCACCTGTTCAGTTTTATTACGTGGTTCTGTTGTTTGTTTGCTCACCTGTTCAGTTTTATTACGTGGTTCTGTTGTTTGTTTGCTCACCTGTTCAGTTGTATTACGTGGTTCTGTTGTTTGTTTACTCACCTGTTTAGTTTTTGTTTGCTCACCTGTTCAGTTTTATTACGTGGTTCTGTTGTTTGTTTGCTCACCTGTTCAGTTGTATTACGTGGTTCTGTTGTTTGTTTGCTCACCTGTTCAGTTTTATTACGTGGTTCTGTTGTTTGTTTGCTCACCTGTTCAGTTGTATTACGTGGTTCTGTTGGTTCAGTTTTATTACGTGGTTCTGTTGTTTGTTTACTCACCTGTTTAGTTTTTGTTTGCTCACCTGTTCAGTTGTATTACGTGGTTCTGTTGTTTGTTTGCTCACCTGTTCAGTTTTATTACGTGGTTCTGTTGTTTGTTTGCTCACCTGTTTAGTTTTTGTTTGCTCACCTGTTCAGTTTTATTACGTGGTTCTCTTGTTTGTTTGCTCACCTGTTCAGTTTTATTACGTGGTTCTGTTGTTTGTTTGCTCACCTGTTCAGTTTTATTACGTGGTTCTGTTGTTTGATTGCTCACCTGTTCAGTTGTATTACGTGGTTCTGTTGTTTGTTTACTCACCTGTTTAGTTTTTGTTTGCTCACCTGTTCAGTTTTATTACGTGGTTCTGTTGTTTGTTTGCTCACCTGTTCAGTTGTATTACGTGGTTCTGTTGTTTGTTTGCTCACCTGTTCAGTTTTATTACGTGGTTCTGTTGTTTGTTTGCTCACCTGTTCAGTTGTATTACGTGGTTCTGTTGGTTCAGTTTTATTACGTGGTTCTGTTGTTTGTTTACTCACCTGTTTAGTTTTTGTTTGCTCACCTGTTCAGTTGTATTACGTGGTTCTGTTGTTTGTTTGCTCACCTGTTCAGTTTTATTACGTGGTTCTGTTGTTTGTTTGCTCACCTGTTTAGTTTTTGTTTGCTCACCTGTTCAGTTTTATTACGTGGTTCTGTTGTTTGTTTGCTCACCTGTTCAGTTTTATTACGTGGTTCTGTTGTTTGTTTGCTCACCTGTTCAGTTTTATTACGTGGTTCTGTTGTTTGTTTGCTCACCTGTTCAGTTGTATTACGTGGTTCTGTTGTTTGTTTGCTCTCCTGTTCAGTTGTATTACGTGGTTCTGTTGTTTGTTTGCTCACCTGATCAGTTGTATTACGTGGTTCTGTTGTTTGTTTGCTCACCTGTTCAGTTTTATTACGTGGTTCTGTTGTTTGTTTGCTCACCTGTTCAGTTGTATTACGTGGTTCTGTTGTTTGTTTGCTCACCTGTTCAGTTTTATTACGTGGTTCTGTTGTTTGTTTGCTCACCTGTTCAGTTGTATTACGTGGTTCTGTTGTTTGTTTGCTCACCTGTTCAGTTTTATTACGTGGTTCTGTTGTTTGTTTACTCACCTGTTTAGTTTTTGTTTGCTCACCTGTTCAGTTGTATTACGTGGTTCTGTTGTTTGTTTGCTCACCTGTTCAGTTTTATTACGTGGTTCTGTTGTTTGTTTGCTCACCTGTTTAGTTTTTGTTTGCTCACCTGTTCAGTTTTATTACGTGGTTCTGTTGTTTGTTTGCTCACCTGTTCAGTTTTATTACGTGGTTCTGTTGTTTGTTTGCTCACCTGTTTAGTTTTTGTTTGCTCACCTGTTCAGTTTTATTACGTGGTTCTGTTGTTTGTTTGCTCACCTGTTTAGTTTTTGTTTGCTCACCTGTTCAGTTTTATTACGTGGTTCTGTTGTTTGTTTGCTCACCTGTTCAGTTTTATTACGTGGTTCTGTTGTTTGTTTGCTCACCTGTTTAGTTTTTGTTTGCTCACCTGTTCAGTTTTATTACGTGGTTCTGTTGTTTGTTTGCTCACCTGTTCAGTTTTATTACGTGGTTCTGTTGTTTGTTTGCTCACCTGTTTAGTTTTTGTTTGCTCACCTGTTCAGTTTTATTACGTGGTTCTGTTGTTTGTTTGCTCACCTGTTCAGTTTTTGTTTGCTCACCTGTTCAGTTTTATTACGTGGTTCTGTTGTTTGTTTGCTCACCTGTTCAGTTTTATTACGTGGTTCTGTTGTTTGTTTGCTCACCTGTTTAGTTTTTGTTTGCTCACCTGTTCAGTTTTATTACGTGGTTCTGTTGTTTGTTTGCTCACCTGTTCAGTTTTATTACGTGGTTCTGTTGTTTGTGTGCTCACCTGTTCAGTTTTATTACGTGGTTCTGTTGTTTGTTTGCTCACCTGTTCAGTTTTATTACGTGGTTCTGTTGTTTGTTTGCTCACCTGTTTAGTTTTTGTTTGCTCACCTGTTCAGTTGTATTACGTGGTTCTGTTGTTTGTTTGCTCACCTGTTCAGTTTTATTACGTGGTTCTGTTGTTTGTTTACTCACCTGTTTAGTTTTTGTTTGCTCACCTGTTCAGTTGTATTACGTGGTTCTGTTGTTTGTTTGCTCACCTGTTCAGTTTTATTACGTGGTTCTGTTGTTTGTTTGCTCACCTGTTTAGTTTTTGTTTGCTCACCTGTTCAGTTTTATTACGTGGTTCTGTTGTTTGTTTGCTCACCTGTTCAGTTTTATTACGTGGTTCTGTTGTTTGTTTGCTCACCTGTTCAGTTTTATTACGTGGTTCTGTTGTTTGTTTGCTCACCTGTTCAGTTGTATTACGTGGTTCTGTTGTTTGTTTGCTCACCTGTTCAGTTTTATTACGTGGTTCTGTTGTTTGTTTGCTCACCTGTTCAGTTTTATTACGTGGTTCTGTTGTTTGTTTGCTCACCTGTTCAGTTGTAATACGTGGTTCTGTTGGTTCAGTTTTATTACGTGGTTCTGTTGTTTGTTTACTCACCTGTTTAGTTTTTGTTTGCTCACCTGTTCAGTTGTATTACGTGGTTCTGTTGTTTGTTTGCTCACCTGTTCAGTTTTATTACGTGGTTCTGTTGTTTGTTTGCTCACCTGTTTAGTTTTTGTTTGCTCACCTGTTCAGTTTTATTACGTGGTTCTCTTGTTTGTTTGCTCACCTATTCAGTTTTATTACGTGGTTCTGTTGTTTGTTTGCTCACCTGTTCAGTTTTATTACGTGGTTCTGTTGTTTGTTTGCTCACCTGTTCAGTTGTATTACGTGGTTCTGTTGTTTGTTTACTCACCTGTTTAGTTTTTGTTTGCTCACCTGTTCAGTTTTATTACGTGGTTCTGTTGTTTGTTTGCTCACCTGTTCAGTTGTATTACGTGGTTCTGTTGTTTGTTTGCTCACCTGTTCAGTTTTATTACGTGGTTCTGTTGTTTGTTTGCTCACCTGTTCAGTTGTATTACGTGGTTCTGTTGGTTCAGTTTTATTACGTGGTTCTGTTGTTTGTTTACTCACCTGTTTAGTTTTTGTTTGCTCACCTGTTCAGTTGTATTACGTGGTTCTGTTGGTTCAGTTTTATTACGTGGTTCTGTTGTTTGTTTACTCACCTGTTTAGTTTTTGTTTGCTCACCTGTTCAGTTGTATTACGTGGTTCTGTTGTTTGTTTGCTCACCTGTTCAGTTTTATTACGTGGTTCTGTTGTTTGTTTACTCACCTGTTTAGTTTTTGTTTGCTCACCTGTTCAGTTTTATTACGTGGTTCTGTTGTTTGTTTACTCACCTGTTTAGTTTTTGTTTGCTCACCTGTTCAGTTGTATTACGTGGTTCTGTTGTTTGTTTGCTCACCTGTTCAGTTTTATTACGTGGTTCTGTTGTTTGTTTGCTCACCTGTTTAGTTTTTGTTTGCTCACCTGTTCAGTTTTATTACGTGGTTCTGTTGTTTGTTTGCTCACCTGTTCAGTTTTATTACGTGGTTCTGTTGTTTGTTTGCTCACCTGTTCAGTTTTATTACGTGGTTCTGTTGTTTGTTTGCTCACCTGTTCAGTTGTATTACGTGGTTCTGTTGTTTGTTTGCTCTCCTGTTCAGTTGTATTACGTGGTTCTGTTGTTTGTTTGCTCACCTGTTCAGTTGTATTACGTGGTTCTGTTGTTTGTTTGCTCACCTGTTCAGTTTTATTACGTGGTTCTGTTGTTTGTTTGCTCACCTGTTCAGTTGTATTACGTGGTTCTGTTGTTTGTTTGCTCACCTGTTCAGTTTTATTACGTGGTTCTGTTGTTTGTTTGCTCACCTGTTCAGTTGTATTACGTGGTTCTGTTGTTTGTTTGCTCACCTGTTCAGTTTTATTACGTGGTTCTGTTGTTTGTTTACTCACCTGTTTAGTTTCTGTTTGCTCACCTGTTCAGTTGTATTACGTGGTTCTGTTGTTTGTTTGCTCACCTGTTCAGTTTTATTACGTGGTTCTGTTGTTTGTTTGCTCACCTGTTTAGTTTTTGTTTGCTCACCTGTTCAGTTTTATTACGTGGTTCTGTTGTTTGTTTGCTCACCTGTTCAGTTTTATTACGTGGTTCTGTTGTTTGTTTGCTCACCTGTTTAGTTTTTGTTTGCTCACCTGTTCAGTTTTATTACGTGGTTCTGTTGTTTGTTTGCTCACCTGTTTAGTTTTTGTTTGCTCACCTGTTCAGTTTTATTACGTGGTTCTGTTGTTTGTTTGCTCACCTGTTCAGTTTTATTACGTGGTTCTGTTGTTTGTTTGCTCACCTGTTTAGTTTTTGTTTGCTCACCTGTTCAGTTTTATTACGTGGTTCTGTTGTTTGTTTGCTCACCTGTTCAGTTTTATTACGTGGTTCTGTTGTTTGTTTGCTCACCTGTTTAGTTTTTGTTTGCTCACCTGTTCAGTTTTATTACGTGGTTCTGTTGTTTGTTTGCTCACCTGTTCAGTTTTTGTTTGCTCACCTGTTCAGTTTTATTACGTGGTTCTGTTGTTTGTTTGCTCACCTGTTCAGTTTTATTACGTGGTTCTGTTGTTTGTTTGCTCACCTGTTTAGTTTTTGTTTGCTCACCTGTTCAGTTTTATTACGTGGTTCTGTTGTTTGTTTGCTCACCTGTTCAGTTTTATTACGTGGTTCTGTTGTTTGTGTGCTCACCTGTTCAGTTTTATTACGTGGTTCTGTTGTTTGTTTGCTCACCTGTTCAGTTTTATTACGTGGTTCTGTTGTTTGTTTGCTCACCTGTTTAGTTTTTGTTTGCTCACCTGTTCAGTTGTATTACGTGGTTCTGTTGTTTGTTTGCTCACCTGTTCAGTTTTATTACGTGGTTCTGTTGTTTGTTTACTCACCTGTTTAGTTTTTGTTTGCTCACCTGTTCAGTTGTATTACGTGGTTCTGTTGTTTGTTTGCTCACCTGTTCAGTTTTATTACGTGGTTCTGTTGTTTGTTTGCTCACCTGTTTATTTTTTGTTTGCTCACCTGTTCAGTTTTATTACGTGGTTCTGTTGTTTGTTTGCTCACCTGTTCAGTTTTATTACGTGGTTCTGTTGTTTGTTTGCTCACCTGTTCAGTTTTATTACGTGGTTCTGTTGTTTGTTTGCTCACCTGTTCAGTTGTATTACGTGGTTCTGTTGTTTGTTTGCTCACCTGTTCAGTTTTATTACGTGGTTCTGTTGTTTGTTTGCTCACCTGTTCAGTTTTATTACGTGGTTCTGTTGTTTGTTTGCTCACCTGTTCAGTTGTAATACGTGGTTCTGTTGGTTCAGTTTTATTACGCGGTTCTGTTGTTTGTTTACTCACCTGTTTAGTTTTTGTTTGCTCACCTGTTCAGTTGTATTACGTGGTTCTGTTGTTTGTTTGCTCACCTGTTCAGTTTTATTACGTGGTTCTGTTGTTTGTTAGCTCACCTGTTTAGTTTTTGTTTGCTCACCTGTTCAGTTTTATTACGTGGTTCTCTTGTTTGTTTGCTCACCTGTTCAGTTTTATTACGTGGTTCTGTTGTTTGTTTGCTCACCTGTTCAGTTTTATTACGTGGTTCTGTTGTTTGTTTGCTCACCTGTTCAGTTGTATTACGTGGTTCTGTTGTTTGTTTACTCACCTGTTTAGTTTTTGTTTGCTCACCTGTTCAGTTTTATTACGTGGTTCTGTTGTTTGTTTGCTCACCTGTTCAGTTGTATTACGTGGTTCTGTTGTTTGTTTGCTCACCTGTTCAGTTTTATTACGTGGTTCTGTTGTTTGTTTGCTCACCTGTTCAGTTGTATTACGTGGTTCTGTTGGTTCAGTTTTATTACGTGGTTCTGTTGTTTGTTTACTCACCTGTTTAGTTTTTGTTTGCTCACCTGTTCAGTTGTATTACGTGGTTCTGTTGTTTGTTTGCTCACCTGTTCAGTTTTATTACGTGGTTCTGTTGTTTGTTTGCTCACCTGTTTAGTTTTTGTTTGCTCACCTGTTCAGTTTTATTACGTGGTTCTGTTGTTTGTTTGCTCACCTGTTCAGTTTTATTACGTGGTTCTGTTGTTTGTTTGCTCACCTGTTCAGTTTTATTACGTGGTTCTGTTGTTTGTTTGCTCACCTGTTCAGTTGTATTACGTGGTTCTGTTGTTTGTTTGCTCTCCTGTTCAGTTGTATTACGTGGTTCTGTTGTTTGTTTGCTCACCTGTTCAGTTGTATTACGTGGTTCTGTTGTTTGTTTGCTCACCTGTTCAGTTTTATTACGTGGTTCTGTTGTTTGTTTGCTCACCTGTTCAGTTGTATTACGTGGTTCTGTTGTTTGTTTGCTCACCTGTTCAGTTTTATTACGTGGTTCTGTTGTTTGTTTGCTCACCTGTTCAGTTGTATTACGTGGTTCTGTTGTTTGTTTGCTCACCTGTTCAGTTTTATTACGTGGTTCTGTTGTTTGTTTACTCACCTGTTTAGTTTCTGTTTGCTCACCTGTTCAGTTGTATTACGTGGTTCTGTTGTTTGTTTGCTCACCTGTTCAGTTTTATTACGTGGTTCTGTTGTTTGTTTGCTCACCAGTTTAGTTTTTGTTTGCTCACCTGTTCAGTTTTATTACGTGGTTCTGTTGTTTGTTTGCTCACCTGTTCAGTTTTATTACGTGGTTCTGTTGTTTGTTTGCTCACCTGTTTAGTTTTTGTTTGCTCACCTGTTCAGTTTTATTACGTGGTTCTGTTGTTTGTTTGCTCACCTGTTCAGTTTTATTACGTGGTTCTGTTGTTTGTTTGCTCACCTGTTTAGTTTTTGTTTGCTCACCTGTTCAGTTTTATTACGTGGTTCTGTTGTTTGTTTGCTCACCTGTTCAGTTTTTGTTTGCTCACCTGTTCAGTTTTATTACGTGGTTCTGTTGTTTGTTTGCTCACCTGTTCAGTTTTATTACGTGGTTCTGTTGTTTGTTTGCTCACCTGTTTAGTTTTTGTTTGCTCACCTGTTCAGTTTTATTACGTGGTTCTGTTGTTTGTTTGCTCACCTGTTCAGTTTTATTACGTGGTTCTGTTGTTTGTGTGCTCACCTGTTCAGTTTTATTACGTGGTTCTGTTGTTTGTTTGCTCACCTGTTCAGTTTTATTACGTGGTTCTGTTGTTTGTTTGCTCACCTGTTTAGTTTTTGTTTGCTCACCTGTTCAGTTGTATTACGTGGTTCTGTTGTTTGTTTGCTCACCTGTTCAGTTTTATTACGTGGTTCTGTTGTTTGTTTACTCACCTGTTTAGTTTTTGTTTGCTCACCTGTTCAGTTGTATTACGTGGTTCTGTTGTTTGTTTGCTCACCTGTTCAGTTTTATTACGTGGTTCTGTTGTTTGTTTGCTCACCTGTTTATTTTTTGTTTGCTCACCTGTTCAGTTTTATTACGTGGTTCTGTTGTTTGTTTGCTCACCTGTTCAGTTTTATTACGTGGTTCTGTTGTTTGTTTGCTCACCTGTTCAGTTTTATTACGTGGTTCTGTTGTTTGTTTGCTCACCTGTTCAGTTGTATTACGTGGTTCTGTTGTTTGTTTGCTCACCTGTTCAGTTTTATTACGTGGTTCTGTTGTTTGTTTGCTCACCTGTTCAGTTGTATTACGTGGTTCTGTTGTTTGTTTGCTCACCTGTTCAGTTGTATTACGTGGTTCTGTTGTTTGTTTGCTCACCGGTTCAGTTTTATTACGTGGTTCTGTTGTTTGTTTGCTCACCTGTTCAGTTGTATTACGTGGTTCTGTTGTTTGTTTGCTCACCTGTTCAGTTTTATTACGTGGTTCTGTTGTTTGTTTACTCACCTGTTTAGTTTTTGTTTGCTCACCTGTTCAGTTGTATTACGTGGTTCTGTTGTTTGTTTGCTCACCTGTTCAGTTTTATTACGTGGTTCTGTTGTTTGTTTGCTCACCTGTTCAGTTGTATTACGTGGTTCTGTTGTTTGTTTGCTCACCTGTTCAGTTATATTACGTGGTTCTGTTGTTTGTTTGCTCACCTGTTTAGTTTTTGTTTGCTCACCTGTTCAGTTTTATTACGTGGTTCTGTTGTTTGTTTGCTCACCTGTTCAGTTTTATTATGTGGTTCTGTTGTTTGTTTGCTCACCTGTTCAGTTTTATTACGTGGTTCTGTTGTTTGTTTGCTCACCTGTTCAGTTGTATTACGTGGTTCTGTTGTTTGTTTACTCACCTGTTTAGTTTTTGTTTGCTCACCTGTTCAGTTTTATTACGTGGTTCTGTTGTTTGTTTGCTCACCTGTTCAGTTTTATTACGTGGTTCTGTTGTTTGTTTGCTCACCTGTTCAGTTTTATTACGTGGTTCTGTTGTTTGTTTGCTCACCTGTTCAGTTGTATTACGTGGTTCTGTTGTTTGTTTGCTCACCTGTTCAGTTTTATTACGTGGTTCTGTTGTTTGTTTGCTCACCTGTTCAATTGTATTACGTGGTTCTGTTGTTTGTTTGCTCACCTGTTCAGTTTTATTACGTGGTTCTGTTGTTTGTTTGCTCCCCTGTTCAGTTGTATTACGTGGTTCTGCTGTTTGTTTGCTCACCTGTTCAGTTGTATTACGTGGTTCTGTTGTTTGTTTGCTCACCTGTTCAGTTGTAATACGTGGTTCTGTTGTTTGTTTGCTCACCTGTTCAGTTGTATTACGTGGTTCTGTTGTTTGTTTGCTCACCTGTTCACGTTTTTTTTACGTGGTTCTGTTGTTTGTTTGCTCACCTGTTCAGTTGTATTACGTGGTTCTGTTGTTTGTTTGCTCACCTGTTCAGTTTTATTACGTGGTTCTGTTGTTTGTTTGCTCACCTGTTCAGTTGTAATACGTGGTTCTGTTGTTTGTTTGCTCACCTGTTCAGTTGTATTACGTGGTTCTGTTGTTTGTTTGCTCACCTGTTCAGTTTTATTACGTGGTTCTGTTGTTTGTTTTCTCACCTGTTCAGGTTTTTTTTACGTGGTTCTGTTGTTTGTTTGCTCACCTGTTCAGTTGTATTACGTGGTTCTGTTGTTTGTTTGCTCACCTGTTCAGTTGTATTAAGTGGTTCTGTTGTTTGTTTGCTCACCTGTTCAGTTTTATTACGTGGTTCTGTTGTTTGTTTGCTCACCTGTTCAGTTGTATTACGTGGTTCTGTTGTTTGTTTGCTCACCTGTTCAGTTGTATTACGTGGTTCTGCTGTTTGTTTGCTCACCTGTTCAGTTGTATTACGTGGTTCTGTTGTTTGTTTGCTCACCTGTTCAGTTTTATTACGTGGTTCTGTTGTTTGTTTGCTCACCTGTTCAGTTGTATTACGTGGTTCTGTTGTTTGTTTGCTCACCTGTTCAGTTGTATTACGTGGTTCTGTTGTTTGTTTGCTCACCTGTTCAGTTTTATTACGTGGTTCTGTTGTTTGTTTGCTCACCTGTTCAGTTTTATTACGTGGTTCTGTTGTTTGTTTGCTCACCTGTTCAGTTGTATTACGTGGTTCTGTTGTTTTTTTGCTCACCTGTTTAGTTTTTGTTTGCTCACCTGTTCAGTTTTATTACGTGGTTCTGTTGTTTGTTTACTCACCTGTTTAATTTTTGTTTGCTCACCTGTTCAGTTGTATTACGTGGTTCTGTTGTTTGTTTGCTCACCTGTTCAGTTTTATTACGTGGTTCTGTTGTTTGTTTGCTCACCTGTTCAGTTTTATTACGTGGTTCTGTTGTTTGTTTGCTCACCTGTTCAGTTGTATTACGTGGTTCTGTTGTTTGTTTGCTCACCTGTTCAGTTGTATTACGTGGTTCTGTTGTTTGTTTGCTCACCTGTTCAGTTTTATTACGTGGTTCTGTTGTTTGTTTGCTCACCTGTTCAGTTGTATTACGTGGTTCTGTTGTTTGTTTGCTCACCTGTTTAGTTTTTGTTTGCTCACCTGTTCAGTTTTATTACGTGGTTCTGTTGTTTGTTTACTCACCTGTTTAGTTTTTGTTTGCTCACCTGTTCAGTTGTATTACGTGGTTCTGTTGTTTGTTTGCTCACCTGTTCAGTTTTATTACGTGGTTCTGTTGTTTGTTTGCTCACCTGTTCAGTTTTATTACGTGGTTCTGTTGTTTGTTTGCTCACCTGTTCAGTTGTATTACGTGGTTCTGTTGTTTGTTTGCTCACCTGTTCAGTTGTATTACGTGGTTCTGTTGTTTGTTTGCTCACCTGTTCAGGTTTTTTTTACGTGGTTCTGTTGTTTGTTTGCTCACCTGTTCAGTTTTATTACGTGGTTCTGTTGTTTGTTTGCTCACCTGTTCAGTTTTATTACGTGGTTCTGTTGTTTGTTTGCTCACCTGTTCAGTTGTAATACGTGGTTCTGTTGTTTGTTTGCTCACCTGTTCAGTTGTATTACGTGGTTCTGTTGTTTGTTTGCTCACCTGTTCAGGTTTTTTTTACGTGGTTCTGTTGTTTGTTTGCTCACCTGTTCAGTTGTATTACGTGGTTCTGTTGTTTGTTTGCTCACCTGTTCAGTTGTATTACGTGGTTCTGTTGTTTGTTTGCTCACCTGTTCAGTTGTATTACGTGGTTCTGTTGTTTGTTTGCTCACCTGTTCAGTTTTATTACGTGGTTCTGTTGTTTGTTTGCTCACCTGTTCAGTTGTATTACGTGGTTCTGTTGTTTGTTTGCTCACCTGTTCAGTTGTATTACGTGGGTCTGCTGTTTGTTTGCTCACCTGTTCAGTTGTATTACGTGGTTCTGTTGTTTGTTTGCTCACCTGTTCAGTTTTATTACGTGGTTCTGTTGTTTGTTTGCTCACCTGTTCAGTTGTATTACGTGGTTCTGTTGTTTGTTTGCTCACCTGTTCAGTTGTATTACGTGGTTCTGTTGTTTGTTTGCTCACCTGTTCAGTTTTATTACGTGGTTCTGTTGTTTGTTTGCTCACCTGTTCAGTTTTATTACGTGGTTCTGTTGTTTGTTTGCTCACCTGTTCAGTTGTATTACGTGGTTCTGTTGTTTGTTTGCTCACCTGTTTAGTTTTTGTTTGCTCACCTGTTCAGTTTTATTACGTGGTTCTGTTGTTTGTTTACTCACCTGTTTAGTTTTTGTTTGCTCACCTGTTCAGTTGTATTACGTGGTTCTGTTGTTTGTTTGCTCACCTGTTCAGTTTTATTACGTGGTTCAGTTGTTTGTTTGCTCACCTGTTCAGTTTTATTACGTGGTTCTGTTGTTTGTTTGCTCACCTGTTCAGTTGTATTACGTGGTTCTGTTGTTTGTTTGCTCACCTGTTCAGTTTTATTACGTGGTTCTGTTGTTTGTTTGCTCACCTGTTCAGTTGTATTACGTGGTTCTGTTGTTTGTTTGCTCACCTGTTCAGTTGTATTACGTGGTTCTGTTGTTTGTTTGCTCACCTGTTCAGTTTTATTACGTGGTTCTGTTGTTTGTTTGCTCACCTGTTTAGTTTTATTACGTGGTTCTGTTGTTTGTTTGCTCACCTGTTCAGTTGTATTACGTGGTTCTGTTGTTTGTTTGCTCACCTGTTCAGTTGTATTACGTGGTTCTGTTGTTTGTTTGCTCACCTGTTCAGTTGTATTACGTGGTTCTGTTGTTTGTTTGCTCACCTGTTCAGTTTTATTACGTGGTTCTGTTGTTTGTTTGCTCACCTGTTCAGTTATATTACGTGGTTCTGTTGTTTGTTTGCTCACCTGTTCAGTTATATTACGTGGTTCTGTTGTTTGTTTGCTCACCTGTTCAGTTTTATTACGTGGTTCTGTTGTTTGTTTGCTCACCTGTTCAGTTGTATTACGTGGTTCTGTTGTTTGTTTGCTCACCTGTTCCGTTATATTACGTGGTTCTGTTGTTTGTTTGCTCACCTGTTCAGTTGTATTACGTGGTTCTGTTGTTTGTTTGCTCACCTGTTCAGTTTTATTACGTGGTTCTGTTGTTTGTTTGCTCACCTGTTCAGTTGTATTACGTGGTTCTGTTGTTTGTTTGCTCACCTGTTCAGTTTTATTACGTGGTTCTCTTGCTTGTTTGCTCACCTGTTCAGTTTTATAACGTGGTTCTGTTGTTTGTTTGCTCACCTGTTCAGTTGTATTACGTGGTTCTGTTGTTTGTTTGCTCACCTGTTCAGTTATATTACGTGGTTCTGTTGTTTGTTTGCTCACCTGTTCAGTTTTATTACGTGGTTCCGTTGTTTGTTTGCTCACCTGTTCAGTTTTATTACGTGGTTCTGTTGTTTGTTTGCTCACATGTTCAGTTGTATTACGTGGTTCTGTTGTTTGTTTGCTCACCTGTTCAGTTTTATTACGTGGTTCTGTTGTTTGTTTGCTCACCTGTTCAGTTTTATTACGTGGTTCTGTTGTTTGTTTGCTCACCTGTTCAGTTGTATTACGTGGTTCTGTTGTTTGTTTGCTCACCTGTTCAGTTATATTACGTGGTTCTGTTGTTTGTTTGCTCACCTGTTCAGTTATATTACGTGGTTCTGTTGTTTGTTTGCTCACCTGTTCAGTTGTATTACGTGGTTCTGTTGTTTGTTTGCTCACCTGTTCAGTTTTATTACGTGGTTCTGTTGTTTGTTTGCTCACCTGTTCAGTTATATTACGTGG
Source organism: Nemertoderma westbladi (assembly GCA_032718475.1). Taxonomy (NCBI): domain Eukaryota; kingdom Metazoa; phylum Xenacoelomorpha; order Nemertodermatida; family Nemertodermatidae; genus Nemertoderma; species Nemertoderma westbladi. The sequence goes on from JAUCBJ010003662.1 coordinate 34,048, forward strand.
GTCTGTTGTTTGTTTGCTCACCTGTTCAGTTGTACATGTATTCCATGGTTCTGTTGTTTGTTTGCTCACCTGTTCAGGTTTTTTACGTGGTTCTGTTGTTTGTTTGCTCACCTGTTCAGTTGTATTACGTGGTTCTGTTGTTTGTTTGCTCACCTGTTCAGTTGTATTACGTGGTTCTGTTGTTTGTTTGCTCACCTGTTCAGTTGTATTACGTGGTTCTGTTGTTTGTTTGCTCACCTGTTCAGTTTTATTACGTGGTTCTGTTGTTTGTTTGCTCGGCTGTTCAGTTATATTACGTGGTTCTGTTGTTTGTTTGCTCACCTGTTCAGTTATATTACGTGGTTCTGTTGTTTGTTTGCTCACCTGTTCAGTTTTATTACGTGGTTCTGTTGTTTGTTTGCTCACCTGTTCAGTTATATTACGTGGTTCTGTTGTTTGTTTGCTCACCTGTTCAGTTGTATTACGTGGTTCTGTTGTTTGTTTGCTCACCTGTTCAGTTTTATTACGTGGTTCTGTTGTTTGTTTGCTCACCTGTTCAGTTGTATTACGTGGTTCTGTTGTTTGTTTGCTCACCTGTTCAGTTTTATTACGTGGTTCTGTTGTTTGTTTGCTCACCTGTTCAGTTTTATAACGTGGTTCTGTTGTTTGTTTGCTCACCTGTTCAGTTGTATTACGTGGTTCTGTTGTTAGTTTGCTCACCTTTTCAGTTTTATTACGTGGTTCTGTTGTTTGTTTGCTCACCTGTTCAGTTTTATTACGTGGTTCTGTTGTTTGTTTGCTCACCTGTTCAGTTGTATTACGTGGTTCTGTTGTTTGTTTGCTCACCTGTTCAGTTTTATTACGTGGTTCTGTTGTTTGTTTGCTCATCTGTTCAGTTTTATTACGTGGTTCTGTTGTTTGTTTGCTCACCTGTTCAGTTTTATTACGTGGTTCTGTTGTTTGTTTGCTCACCTGTTCAGTTGTATTACGTGGTTCTGATGTTTGTTTACTCACCTGTTTAGTTTTTGTTTGCTCACCTGTTCAGTTTTATTACGTGGTTCTGTTGTTTGTTTACTCACCTGTTTAGTTTTTGTTTGCTCACCTGTTCAGTTGTATTACGTGGTTCTGTTGTTTGTTTGCTCACCTGTTCAGTTTTATTACGTGGTTCTGTTGTTTGTTTGCTCACCTGTTCAGTTTTATTACGTGGTTCTGTTGTTTGTTTGCTCACCTGTTCAGTTGTAATACGTGGTTCTGTTGTTTGTTTGCTCACCTGTTCAGTTGTATTACGTGGTTCTGTTGTTTGTTTGCTCACCTGTTCAGGTTTTTTTTACGTGGTTCTGTTGTTTGTTTGCTCACCTGTTCAGTTGTATTACGTGGTTCTGTTGTTTGTTTGCTCACCTGTTCAGTTTTATTACGTGGTTCTGTTGTTTGTTTGCTCACCTGTTCAGTTGTAATACGTGGTTCTGTTGTTTGTTTGCTCACCTGTTCAGTTGTATTACGTGGTTCTGTTGTTTGTTTGCTCACCTGTTCAGGTTTTTTTTACGTGGTTCTGTTGTTTGTTTGCTCACCTGTTCAGTTGTATTACGTGGTTCTATTGTTTGTTTGCTCACCTGTTCAGTTGTATTACGTGGTTCTGTTGTTTGTTTGCTCACCTGTTCAGTTGTATTACGTGGTTCTGTTGTTTGTTTGCTCACCTGTTCAGTTTTATTACGTGGTTCTGTTGTTTGTTTGCTCACCTGTTCAGTTGTATTACGTGGTTCTGTTGTTTGTTTGCTCACCTGTTCAGTTGTATTACGTGGTTCTGCTGATTGTTTGCTCACCTGTTCAGTTGTATTACGTGGTTCTGTTGTTTGTTTGCTCACCTGTTCAGTTGTATTACGTGGTTCTGTTGTTTGTTTGCTCACCTGTTCAGTTTTATTACGTGGTTCTGTTGTTTGTTTGCTCACCTGTTCAGTTGTATTACGTGGTTCTGTTGTTTGTTTGCTCACCTGTTCAGTTGTATTACGTGGTTCTGCTGTTTGTTTGCTCACCTGTTCAGTTGTATTACGTGGTTCTGTTGTTTGTTTGCTCACCTGTTCAGTTTTATTACGTGGTTCTGTTGTTTGTTTACTCACCTGTTCAGTTGTATTACGTGGTTCTGTTGTTTGTTTGCTCACCTGTTCAGTTTTATTACGTGGTTCTGTTGTTTGTTTGCTCACATGTTCAGTTGTATTACGTGGTTCTGTTGTTTGTTTGCTCACCTGTTCAGTTGTATTACGTGGTTCTGTTGTTTGTTTGCTCACCTGTTTAGTTTTTGTTTGCTCACCTGTTCAGTTTTATTACGTGGTTCTGTTGTTTGTTTACTCACCTCTTTACTTTTTGTTTGCTCACCTGTTCAGTTGTATTACGTGGTTCTGTTGTTTGTTTGCTCACCTGTTCAGTTTTATTACGTGGTTCTGTTGTTTGTTTGCTCACCTGTTCAGTTTTATTACGTGGTTCTGTTGTTTGTTTGCTCACCTGTTCAGTTGTATTACGTGGTTCTGTTGTTTGTTTGCTCACCTGTTCAGTTTTATTACGTGGTTCTGTTGTTTGTTTGCTCACCTGTTCAGTTGTATTACGTGGTTCTGTTGTTTGTTTGCTCACCTGTTCAGTTGTATTACGTGGTTCTGTTGTTTGTTTGCTCACCTGTTCAGTTTTATTACGTGGTTCGGTTGTTTGTTTGCTCACCTGTTCAGTTTTATTACGTGGTTCTGTTGTTTGTTTGCTCACCTGTTCAGTTGTATTACGTGGTTCTGTTGTTTGTTTGCTCACCTGTTCAGTTGTATTACGTGGTTCTGTTGTTTGTTTGCTCACCTGTTCAGTTTTATTACGTGGTTCTCTTGCTTGTTTGCTCACCTGTTCAGTTTTATAACGTGGTTCTGTTGTTTGTTTGCTCACCTGTTCAGTTGTATTACGTGGTTCTGTTGTTTGTTTGCTCACCTGTTCAGTTTTATTACGTGGTTCTGTTGTTTGTTTACTCACCTGTTCAGTTGTATTACGTGGTTCTGTTGTTTGTTTGCTCACCTGTTCAGTTGTATTACGTGGTTCTGTTGTTTGTTTGCTCACCTGTTCAGTTGTATTACGTGGTTCTGTTGTTTGTTTGCTCACCTGTTCAGTTTTATTACGTGGTTCTGTTGTTTGTTTGCTCACCTGTTCAGTTGTATTACGTGGTTCTGTTGTTTGTTTGCTCACCTGTTTAGTTTTTGTTTGCTCACCTGTTCAGTTTTATTACGTGGTTCTGTTGTTTGTTTACTCACCTCTTTACTTTTTGTTTGCTCACCTGTTCAGTTGTATTACGTGGTTCTGTTGTTTGTTTGCTCACCTGTTCAGTTTTATTACGTGGTTCTGTTGTTTGTTTGCTCACCTGTTCAGTTTTATTACGTGGTTCTGTTGTTTGTTTGCTCACCTGTTCAGTTGTATTACGTGGTTCTGTTGTTTGTTTGCTCACCTGTTCAGTTTTATTACGTGGTTCTGTTGTTTGTTTGCTCACCTGTTCAGTTGTATTACGTGGTTCTGTTGTTTGTTTGCTCACCTGTTCAGTTGTATTACGTGGTTCTGTTGTTTGTTTGCTCACCTGTTCAGTTTTATTACGTGGTTCGGTTGTTTGTTTGCTCACCTGTTCAGTTTTATTACGTGGTTCTGTTGTTTGTTTGCTCACCTGTTCAGTTGTATTACGTGGTTCTGTTGTTTGTTTGCTCACCTGTTCAGTTGTATTACGTGGTTCTGTTGTTTGTTTGCTCACCTGTTCAGTTTTATTACGTGGTTCTCTTGCTTGTTTGCTCACCTGTTCAGTTTTATAACGTGGTTCTGTTGTTTGTTTGCTCACCTGTTCAGTTGTATTACGTGGTTCTGTTGTTTGTTTGCTCACCTGTTCAGTTATATTACGTGGTTCTGTTGTTTGTTTGCTCACCTGTTCAGTTTTATTACGTGGTTCCGTTGTTTGTTTGCTCACCTGTTCAGTTTTATTACGTGGTTCTGTTGTTTGTTTGCTCACATGTTCAGTTGTATTACGTGGTTCTGTTGTTTGTTTGCTCACCTGTTCAGTTTTATTACGTGGTTCTGTTGTTTGTTTGCTCACCTGTTCAGTTTTATTACGTGGTTCTGTTGTTTGTTTGCTCACCTGTTCAGTTGTATTACGTGGTTCTGTTGTTTGTTTGCTCACCTGTTCAGTTATATTACGTGGTTCTGTTGTTTGTTTGCTCACCTGTTCAGTTATATTACGTGGTTCTGTTGTTTGTTTGCTCACCTGTTCAGTTGTATTACGTGGTTCTGTTGTTTGTTTGCTCACCTGTTCAGTTGTATTACGTGGTTCTGTTGTTTGTTTGCTCACCTGTTCAGTTTTATTACGTGGTTCTGTTGTTTGTTTGCTCACCTGTTCAGTTTTATTACGTGGTTCTGTTGTTTGTTTGCTCACCTGTTCAGTTGTATTACGTGGTTCTGTTGTTTGTTTGCTCACCTGTTCAGTTTTATTACGTGGTTCTGTTGTTTGTTTGCTCACCTGTTCAGTTGTATTACGTGGTTCTGTTGTTTGTTTGCTCACCTGTTCAGTTTTATTACGTGGTTCTGTTGTTTGTTTGCTCACCTGTTCAGTTGTATTACGTGGTTCTGTTGTTTGTTTGCTCACCTGTTCAGTTGTATTACGTGGTTCTGTTGTTTGTTTGCTCACCTGTTCAGTTGTATTACGTGGTTCTGTTGTTTGTTTGCTCACCTGTTCAGTTTTATTACGTGGTTCGGTTGTTTGTTTGCTCACCTGTTCAGTTTTATTACGTGGTTCTGTTGTTTGTTTGCTCACCTGTTCAGTTGTATTACGTGGTTCTGTTGTTTGTTTGCTCACCTGTTCAGTTGTATTACGTGGTTCTGTTGTTTGTTTGCTCACCTGTTCAGTTTTATTACGTGGTTCTCTTGCTTGTTTGCTCACCTGTTCAGTTTTATAACGTGGTTCTGTTGTTTGTTTGATCACCTGTTCAGTTGTATTACGTGGTTCTGTTGTTTGTTTGCTCACCTGTTCAGTTATATTACGTGGTTCTGTTGTTTGTTTGCTCACCTGTTCAGTTTTATTACGTGGTTCCGTTGTTTGTTTGCTCACCTGTTCAGTTTTATTACGTGGTTCTGTTGTTTGTTTGCTCACATGTTCAGTTGTATTACGTGGTTCTGTTGTTTGTTTGCTCACCTGTTCAGTTTTATTACGTGGTTCTGTTGTTTGTTTGCTCACCTGTTCAGTTTTATTACGTGGTTCTGTTGTTTGTTTGCTCACCTGTTCAGTTGTATTACGTGGTTCTGTTGTTTGTTTGCTCACCTGTTCAGTTATATTACGTGGTTCTGTTGTTTGTTTGCTCACCTGTTCAGTTATATTACGTGGTTCTGTTGTTTGTTTGCTCACCTGTTCAGTTGTATTACGTGGTTCTGTTGTTTGTTTGCTCACCTGTTCAGTTTTATTACGTGGTTCTGTTGTTTGTTTGCTCACCTGTTCAGTTATATTACGTGGGTCTGTTGTTTGTTTGCTCACCTGTTCAGTTGTACATGTATTCCATGGTTCTGTTGTTTGTTTGCTCACCTGTTCAGGTTTTTTACGTGGTTCTGTTGTTTGTTTGCTCACCTGTTCAGTTGTATTACGTGGTTCTGTTGTTTGTTTGCTCACCTGTTCAGTTGTATTACGTGGTTCTGTTGTTTGTTTGCTCACCTGTTCAGTTGTATTACGTGGTTCTGTTGTTTGTTTGCTCACCTGTTCAGTTTTATTACGTGGTTCTGTTGTTTGTTTGCTCAGCTGTTCAGTTATATTACGTGGTTCTGTTGTTTGTTTGCTCACCTGTTCAGTTATATTACGTGGTTCTGTTGTTTGTTTGCTCACCTGTTCAGTTTTATTACGTGGTTCTGTTGTTTGTTTGCTCACCTGTTCAGTTTTATAACGTGGTTCTGTTGTTTGTTTGCTCACCTGTTCAGTTGTATTACGTGGTTCTGTTGTTTGTTTGCTCACCTGTTCAGTTATATTACGTGGTTCTGTTGTTTGTTTGCTCACCTGTTCAGTTTTATTACGTGGTTCCGTTGTTTGTTTGCTCACCTGTTCAGTTTTATTACGTGGTTCTGTTGTTTGTTTGCTCACATGTTCAGTTGTATTACGTGGTTCTGTTGTTTGTTTGCTCACCTGTTCAGTTTTATTACGTGGTTCTGTTGTTTGTTTGCTCACCTGTTCAGTTTTATTACGTGGTTCTGTTGTTTGTTTGCTCACCTGTTCAGTTGTATTACGTGGTTCTGTTGTTTGTTTGCTCACCTGTTCAGTTATATTACGTGGTTCTGTTGTTTGTTTGCTCACCTGTTCAGTTATATTACGTGGTTCTGTTGTTTGTTTGCTCACCTGTTCAGTTGTATTACGTGGTTCTGTTGTTTGTTTGCTCACCTGTTCAGTTGTATTACGTGGTTCTGTTGTTTGTTTGCTCACCTGTTCAGTTTTATTACGTGGTTCTGTTGTTTGTTTGCTCACCTGTTCAGTTTTATTACGTGGTTCTGTTGTTTGTTTGCTCACCTGTTCAGTTGTATTACGTGGTTCTGTTGTTTGTTTGCTCACCTGTTCAGTTTTATTACGTGGTTCTGTTGTTTGTTTGCTCACCTGTTCAGTTGTATTACGTGGTTCTGTTGTTTGTTTGCTCACCTGTTCAGTTGTATTACGTGGTTCTGTTGTTTGTTTGCTCACCTGTTCAGTTTTATTACGTGGTTCGGTTGTTTGTTTGCTCACCTGTTCAGTTTTATTACGTGGTTCTGTTGTTTGTTTGCTCACCTGTTCAGTTGTATTACGTGGTTCTGTTGTTTGTTTGCTCACCTGTTCAGTTGTATTACGTGGTTCTGTTGTTTGTTTGCTCACCTGTTCAGTTTTATTACGTGGTTCTCTTGCTTGTTTGCTCACCTGTTCAGTTTTATAACGTGGTTCTGTTGTTTGTTTGCTCACCTGTTCAGTTGTATTACGTGGTTCTGTTGTTTGTTTGCTCACCTGTTCAGTTATATTACGTGGTTCTGTTGTTTGTTTGCTCACCTGTTCAGTTTTATTACGTGGTTCCGTTGTTTGTTTGCTCACCTGTTCAGTTTTATTACGTGGTTCTGTTGTTTGTTTGCTCACATGTTCAGTTGTATTACGTGGTTCTGTTGTTTGTTTGCTCACCTGTTCAGTTTTATTACGTGGTTCTGTTGTTTGTTTGCTCACCTGTTCAGTTTTATTACGTGGTTCTGTTGTTTGTTTGCTCACCTGTTCAGTTGTATTACGTGGTTCTGTTGTTTGTTTGCTCACCTGTTCAGTTATATTACGTGGTTCTGTTGTTTGTTTGCTCACCTGTTCAGTTATATTACGTGGTTCTGTTGTTTGTTTGCTCACCTGTTCAGTTGTATTACGTGGTTCTGTTGTTTGTTTGCTCACCTGTTCAGTTTTATTACGTGGTTCTGTTGTTTGTTTGCTCACCTGTTCAGTTATATTACGTGGGTCTGTTGTTTGTTTGCTCACCTGTTCAGTTGTACATGTATTCCATGGTTCTGTTGTTTGTTTGCTCACCTGTTCAGGTTTTTTACGTGGTTCTGTTGTTTGTTTGCTCACCTGTTCAGTTGTATTACGTGGTTCTGTTGTTTGTTTGCTCACCTGTTCAGTTGTATTACGTGGTTCTGTTGTTTGTTTGCTCACCTGTTCAGTTGTATTACGTGGTTCTGTTGTTTGTTTGCTCACCTGTTCAGTTTTATTACGTGGTTCTGTTGTTTGTTTGCTCAGCTGTTCAGTTATATTACGTGGTTCTGTTGTTTGTTTGCTCACCTGTTCAGTTATATTACGTGGTTCTGTTGTTTGTTTGCTCACCTGTTCAGTTTTATTACGTGGTTCTGTTGTTTGTTTGCTCACCTGTTCAGTTATATTACGTGGTTCTGTTGTTTGTTTGCTCACCTGTTCAGTTGTATTACGTGGTTCTGTTGTTTGTTTGCTCACCTGTTCAGTTTTATTACGTGGTTCTGTTGTTTGTTTGCTCACCTGTTCAGTTGTATTACGTGGTTCTGTTGTTTGTTTGCTCACCTGTTCAGTTTTATTACGTGGTTCTGTTGTTTGTTTGCTCACCTGTTCAGTTTTATAACGTGGTTCTGTTGTTTGTTTGCTCACCTGTTCAGTTGTATTACGTGGTTCTGTTGTTAGTTTGCTCACCTTTTCAGTTTTATTACGTGGTTCTGTTGTTTGTTTGCTCACCTGTTCAGTTTTATTACGTGGTTCTGTTGTTTGTTTGCTCACCTGTTCAGTTGTATTACGTGGTTCTGCTGTTTGTTTGCTCACCTGTTCAGTTTTATTACGTGGTTCTGTTGTTTGTTTGCTCATCTGTTCAGTTTTATTACGTGGTTCTGTTGTTTGTTTGCTCACCTGTTCAGTTTTATTACGTGGTTCTGTTGTTTGTTTGCTCACCTGTTCAGTTGTATTACGTGGTTCTGATGTTTGTTTACTCACCTGTTTAGTTTTTGTTTGCTCACCTGTTCAGTTTTATTACGTGGTTCTGTTGTTTGTTTACTCACCTGTTTAGTTTTTGTTTGCTCACCTGTTCAGTTGTATTACGTGGTTCTGTTGTTTGTTTGCTCACCTGTTCAGTTTTATTACGTGGTTCTGTTGTTTGTTTGCTCACCTGTTCAGTTTTATTACGTGGTTCTGTTGTTTGTTTGCTCACCTGTTCAGTTGTAATACGTGGTTCTGTTGTTTGTTTGCTCACCTGTTCAGTTGTATTACGTGGTTCTGTTGTTTGTTTGCTCACCTGTTCAGGTTTTTTTTACGTGGTTCTGTTGTTTGTTTGCTCACCTGTTCAGTTGTATTACGTGGTTCTGTTGTTTGTTTGCTCACCTGTTCAGTTTTATTACGTGGTTCTGTTGTTTGTTTGCTCACCTGTTCAGTTGTAATACGTGGTTCTGTTGTTTGTTTGCTCACCTGTTCAGTTGTATTACGTGGTTCTGTTGTTTGTTTGCTCACCTGTTCAGGTTTTTTTTACGTGGTTCTGTTGTTTGTTTGCTCACCTGTTCAGTTGTATTACGTGGTTCTATTGTTTGTTTGCTCACCTGTTCAGTTGTATTACGTGGTTCTGTTGTTTGTTTGCTCACCTGTTCAGTTGTATTACGTGGTTCTGTTGTTTGTTTGCTCACCTGTTCAGTTTTATTACGTGGTTCTGTTGTTTGTTTGCTCACCTGTTCAGTTGTATTACGTGGTTCTGTTGTTTGTTTGCTCACCTGTTCAGTTGTATTACGTGGTTCTGCTGATTGTTTGCTCACCTGTTCAGTTGTATTACGTGGTTCTGTTGTTTGTTTGCTCACCTGTTCAGTTGTATTACGTGGTTCTGTTGTTTGTTTGCTCACCTGTTCAGTTTTATTACGTGGTTCTGTTGTTTGTTTGCTCACCTGTTCAGTTGTATTACGTGGTTCTGTTGTTTGTTTGCTCACCTGTTCAGTTGTATTACGTGGTTCTGCTGTTTGTTTGCTCACCTGTTCAGTTGTATTACGTGGTTCTGTTGTTTGTTTGCTCACCTGTTCAGTTTTATTACGTGGTTCTGTTGTTTGTTTACTCACCTGTTCAGTTGTATTACGTGGTTCTGTTGTTTGTTTGCTCACCTGTTCAGTTGTATTACGTGGTTCTGTTGTTTGTTTGCTCACCTGTTCAGTTGTATTACGTGGTTCTGTTGTTTGTTTGCTCACCTGTTCAGTTTTATTACGTGGTTCTGTTGTTTGTTTGCTCACCTGTTCAGTTGTATTACGTGGTTCTGTTGTTTGTTTGCTCACCTGTTTAGTTTTTGTTTGCTCACCTGTTCAGTTTTATTACGTGGTTCTGTTGTTTGTTTACTCACCTCTTTACTTTTTGTTTGCTCACCTGTTCAGTTGTATTACGTGGTTCTGTTGTTTGTTTGCTCACCTGTTCAGTTTTATTACGTGGTTCTGTTGTTTGTTTGCTCACCTGTTCAGTTTTATTACGTGGTTCTGTTGTTTGTTTGCTCACCTGTTCAGTTGTATTACGTGGTTCTGTTGTTTGTTTGCTCACCTGTTCAGTTTTATTACGTGGTTCTGTTGTTTGTTTGCTCACCTGTTCAGTTGTATTACGTGGTTCTGTTGTTTGTTTGCTCACCTGTTCAGTTGTATTACGTGGTTCTGTTGTTTGTTTGCTCACCTGTTCAGTTTTATTACGTGGTTCGGTTGTTTGTTTGCTCACCTGTTCAGTTTTATTACGTGGTTCTGTTGTTTGTTTGCTCACCTGTTCAGTTGTATTACGTGGTTCTGTTGTTTGTTTGCTCACCTGTTCAGTTGTATTACGTGGTTCTGTTGTTTGTTTGCTCACCTGTTCAGTTGTATTACGTGGTTCTGTTGTTTGTTTGCTCACCTGTTCAGTTTTATTACGTGGTTCTGTTGTTTGTTTGCTCACCTGTTCAGTTATATTACGTGGTTCTGTTGTTTGTTTGCTCACCTGTTCAGTTATATTACGTGGTTCTGTTGTTTGTTTGCTCACCTGTTCAGTTTTATTACGTGGTTCTGTTGTTTGTTTGCTCACCTGTTCAGTTGTATTACGTGGTTCTGTTGTTTGTTTGCTCACCTGTTCCGTTATATTACGTGGTTCTGTTGTTTGTTTGCTCACCTGTTCAGTTGTATTAGGTGGTTCTGTTGTTTGTTTGCTCACCTGTTCAGTTTTATTACGTGGTTCTGTTGTTTGTTTGCTCACCTGTTCAGTTGTATTACGTGGTTCTGTTGTTTGTTTGCTCACCTGTTCAGTTTTATTACGTGGTTCTCTTGCTTGTTTGCTCACCTGTTCAGTTTTATAACGTGGTTCTGTTGTTTGTTTGCTCACCTGTTCAGTTTATTACGTGGTTCTGTTGTTTGTTTGCTCACCTGTTCAGTTTTATTACGTGGTTCTGTTGTTTGTTTTCTCACCTGTTCAGTTGTATTACGTGGTTCTGTTGTTTGTTTGCTCACCTGTTCAGTTGTATTACGTGGTTCTGTTGTTTGTTTGCTCACCTGTTCAGTTTTATTACGTGGTTCTGTTGTTTGTTTGCTCACCTGTTCAGTTTTATTACGTGGTTCTGTTGTTTGTTTGCTCACCTGTTCAGTTGTATTACGTGGTTCTGTTGTTTGTTTGCTCACCTGTTCAGTTATATTACGTGGTTCTGTTGTTTGTTTGCTCACCTGTTCAGTTTTATTACGTGGTTCTGTTGTTTGTTTGCTCACCTGTTCAGTTGTATTACGTGGTTCTGTTGTTTGTTTGCTCACCTGTTCAGTTTTATTACGTGGTTCTCTTGCTTGTTTGCTCACCTGTTCAGTTTTATTACGTGGTTCTGTTGTTTGTTTGCTCACCTGTTCAGTTGTATTACGTGGTTCTGTTGTTTGTTTGCTCACCTGTTTAGTTTTTGTTTGCTCACCTGTTCAGTTTTATTACGTGGTTCTGTTGTTTGTTTGCTCACCTGTTCAGTTGTATTACGTGGTTCTGTTGTTTGTTTGCTCACCTGTTCAGTTTTATTACGTGGTTCTGTTGTTTGTTTGCTCACCTGTTCAGTTGTATTACGTGGTTCTGTTGGTTCAGTTTTATTACGTGGTTCTGTTGTTTGTTTACTCACCTGTTTAGTTTTTGTTTGCTCACCTGTTCAGTTGTATTACATGGTTCTGTTGTTTGTTTGCTCACCTGTTCAGTTTTATTACGTGGTTCTGTTGTTTGTTTGCTCACCTGTTTAGTTTTTGTTTGCTTACCTGTTCAGTTTTATTACGTGGTTCTGTTGTTTGTTTGCTCACCTGTTCAGTTTTATTACGTGGTTCTGTTGTTTGTTTGCTCACCTGTTCAGTTTTATTACGTGGTTCTGTTGTTTGTTTGCTCACCTGTTCAGTTGTATTACGTGGTTCTGTTGTTTGTTTGCTCTCCTGTTCAGTTGTATTACGTGGTTCTGTTGTTTGTTTGCTCACCTGTTCAGTTGTATTACGTGGTTCTGTTGTTTGTTTGCTCACCTGTTCAGTTTTATTACGTGGTTCTGTTGTTTGTTTGCTCACCTGTTCAGTTGTATTACGTGGTTCTGTTGTTTGTTTGCTCACCTGTTCAGTTTTATTACGTGGTTCTGTTGTTTGTTTGCTCACCTGTTCAGTTGTATTACGTGGTTCTGTTGTTTGTTTGCTCACCTGTTCAGTTTTATTACGTGGTTCTGTTGTTTGTTTACTCACCTGTTTAGTTTTTGTTTGCTCACCTGTTCAGTTGTATTACGTGGTTCTGTTGTTTGTTTGCTCACCTGTTCAGTTTTATTACGTGGTTCTGTTGTTTGTTTGCTCACCTGTTTAGTTTTTGTTTGCTCACCTGTTCAGTTTTATTACGTGGTTCTGTTGTTTGTTTGCTCACCTGTTCAGTTTTATTACGTGGTTCTGTTGTTTGTTTGCTCACCTGTTTAGTTTTTGTTTGCTCACCTATTCAGTTTTATTACGTGGTTCTGTTGTTTGTTTGCTCACCTGTTTAGTTTTTGTTTGCTCACCTGTTCAGTTTTATTACGTGGTTCTGTTGTTTGTTTGCTCACCTGTTCAGTTTTATTACGTGGTTCTGTTGTTTGTTTGCTCACCTGTTTAGTTTTTGTTTGCTCACCTGTTCAGTTTTATTACGTGGTTCTGTTGTTTGTTTGCTCACCTGTTCAGTTTTATTACGTGGTTCTGTTGTTTGTTTGCTCACCTGTTTAGTTTTTGTTTGCTCACCTGTTCAGTTTTATTACGTGGTTCTGTTGTTTGTTTGCTCACCTGTTCAGTTTTTGTTTGCTCACCTGTTCAGTTTTATTACGTGGTTCTGTTGTTTGTTTGCTCACCTGTTCAGTTTTATTACGTGGTTCTGTTGTTTGTTTGCTCACCTGTTTAGTTTTTGTTTGCTCACCTGTTCAGTTTTATTACGTGGTTCTGTTGTTTGTTTGCTCACCTGTTCAGTTTTATTACGTGGTTCTGTTGTTTGTGTGCTCACCTGTTCAGTTTTATTACGTGGTTCTGTTGTTTGTTTGCTCACCTGTTCAGTTTTACTACGTGGTTCTGTTGTTTGTTTGCTCACCTGTTTAGTTTTTGTTTGCTCACCTGTTCAGTTGTATTACGTGGTTCTGTTGTTTGTTTGCTCACCTGTTCAGTTTTATTACGTGGTTCTGTTGTTTGTTTACTCACCTGTTTAGTTTTTGTTTGCTCACCTGTTCAGTTGTATTACGTGGTTATGTTGTTTGTTTGCTCACCTGTTCAGTTTTATTACGTGGTTCTGTTGTTTGTTTGCTCACCTGTTTAGTTTTTGTTTGCTCACCTGTTCAGTTTTATTACGTGGTTCTGTTGTTTGTTTGCTCACCTGTTCAGTTTTATTACGTGGTTCTGTTGTTTGTTTGCTCACCTGTTCAGTTATATTACGTGGTTCTGTTGTTTGTTTGCTCACCTGTTCAGTTTTATTACGTGGTTCTGTTGTTTGTTTGCTCACCTGTTCAGTTGTATTACGTGGTTCTGTTGTTTGTTTGCTCACCTGTTCCGTTATATTACGTGGTTCTGTTGTTTGTTTGCTCACCTGTTCAGTTTTATTACGTGGTTCTGTTGTTTGTTTTCTCACCTGTTCAGTTGTATTACGTGGTTCTGTTGTTTGTTTGCTCACCTGTTCAGTTGTATTACGTGGTTCTGTTGTTTGTTTGCTCACCTGTTCAGTTTTATTACGTGGTTCTGTTGTTTGTTTGCTCACCTGTTCAGTTTTATTACGTGGTTCTGTTGTTTGTTTGCTCACCTGTTCAGTTGTATTACGTGGTTCTGTTGTTTGTTTGCTCACCTGTTCAGTTATATTACGTGGTTCTGTTGTTTGTTTGCTCACCTGTTCAGTTTTATTACGTGGTTCTGTTGTTTGTTTGCTCACCTGTTCAGTTGTATTACGTGGTTCTGTTGTTTGTTTGCTCACCTGTTCAGTTTTATTACGTGGTTCTCTTGCTTGTTTGCTCACCTGTTCAGTTTTATTACGTGGTTCTGTTGTTTGTTTGCTCACCTGTTCAGTTGTATTACGTGGTTCTGTTGTTTGTTTGCTCACCTGTTTAGTTTTTGTTTGCTCACCTGTTCAGTTTTATTACGTGGTTCTGTTGTTTGTTTGCTCACCTGTTCAGTTGTATTACGTGGTTCTGTTGTTTGTTTGCTCACCTGTTCAGTTTTATTACGTGGTTCTGTTGTTTGTTTGCTCACCTGTTCAGTTGTATTACGTGGTTCTGTTGGTTCAGTTTTATTACGTGGTTCTGTTGTTTGTTTACTCACCTGTTTAGTTTTTGTTTGCTCACCTGTTCAGTTGTATTACGTGGTTCTGTTGTTTGTTTGCTCACCTGTTCAGTTTTATTACGTGGTTCTGTTGTTTGTTTGCTCACCTGTTTAGTTTTTGTTTGCTCACCTGTTCAGTTTTATTACGTGGTTCTGTTGTTTGTTTGCTCACCTGTTCAGTTTTATTACGTGGTTCTGTTGTTTGTTTGCTCACCTGTTCAGTTTTATTACGTGGTTCTGTTGTTTGTTTGCTCACCTGTTCAGTTGTATTACGTGGTTCTGTTGTTTGTTTGCTCTCCTGTTCAGTTGTATTACGTGGTTCTGTTGTTTGTTTGCTCACCTGTTCAGTTGTATTACGTGGTTCTGTTGTTTGTTTGCTCACCTGTTCAGTTTTATTACGTGGTTCTGTTGTTTGTTTGCTCACCTGTTCAGTTGTATTACGTGGTTCTGTTGTTTGTTTGCTCACCTGTTCAGTTTTATTACGTGGTTCTGTTGTTTGTTTGCTCACCTGTTCAGTTGTATTACGTGGTTCTGTTGTTTGTTTGCTCACCTGTTCAGTTTTATTACGTGGTTCTGTTGTTTGTTTACTCACCTGTTTAGTTTTTGTTTGCTCACCTGTTCAGTTGTATTACGTGGTTCTGTTGTTTGTTTGCTCACCTGTTCAGTTTTATTACGTGGTTCTGTTGTTTGTTTGCTCACCTGTTTAGTTTCTGTTTGCTCACCTGTTCAGTTTTATTACGTGGTTCTGTTGTTTGTTTGCTCACCTGTTCAGTTTTATTACGTGGTTCTGTTGTTTGTTTGCTCACCTGTTTAGTTTTTGTTTGCTCACCTGTTCAGTTTTATTACGTGGTTCTGTTGTTTGTTTGCTCACCTGTTTAGTTTTTGTTTGCTCACCTGTTCAGTTTTATTACGTGGTTCTGTTGTTTGTTTGCTCACCTGTTCAGTTTTATTACGTGGTTCTGTTGTTTGTTTGCTCACCTGTTTAGTTTTTGTTTGCTCACCTGTTCAGTTTTATTACGTGGTTCTGTTGTTTGTTTGCTCACCTGTTCAGTTTTATTACGTGGTTCTGTTGTTTGTTTGCTCACCTGTTTAGTTTTTGTTTGCTCACCTGTTCAGTTTTATTACGTGGTTCTGTTGTTTGTTTGCTCACCTGTTCAGTTTTTGTTTGCTCACCTGTTCAGTTTTATTACGTGGTTCTGTTGTTTGTTTGCTCACCTGTTCAGTTTTATTACGTGGTTCTGTTGTTTGTTTGCTCACCTGTTTAGTTTTTGTTTGCTCACCTGTTCAGTTTTATTACGTGGTTCTGTTGTTTGTTTGCTCACCTGTTCAGTTTTATTACGTGGTTCTGTTGTTTGTGTGCTCACCTGTTCAGTTTTATTACGTGGTTCTGTTGTTTGTTTGCTCACCTGTTCAGTTTTATTACGTGGTTCTGTTGTTTGTTTGCTCACCTGTTTAGTTTTTGTTTGCTCACCTGTTCAGTTGTATTACGTGGTTCTGTTGTTTGTTTGCTCACCTGTTCAGTTTTATTACGTGGTTCTGTTGTTTGTTTACTCACCTGTTTAGTTTTTGTTTGCTCACCTGTTCAGTTGTATTACGTGGTTCTGTTGTTTGTTTGCTCACCTGTTCAGTTTTATTACGTGGTTCTGTTGTTTGTTTGCTCACCTGTTTAGTTTTTGTTTGCTCACCTGTTCAGTTTTATTACGTGGTTCTGTTGTTTGTTTGCTCACCTGTTCAGTTTTATTACGTGGTTCTGTTGTTTGTTTGCTCACCTGTTCAGTTTTATTACGTGGTTCTGTTGTTTGTTTGCTCACCTGTTCAGTTGTATTACGTGGTTCTGTTGTTTGTTTGCTCACCTGTTCAGTTTTATTACGTGGTTCTGTTGTTTGTTTGCTCACCTGTTCAGTTGTATTACGTGGTTCTGTTGTTTGTTTGCTCACCTGTTCAGTTGTATTACGTGGTTCTGTTGTTTGTTTGCTCACCTGTTCAGTTTTATTACGTGGTTCTGTTGTTTGTTTGCTCACCTGTTCAGTTGTATTACGTGGTTCTGTTGTTTGTTTGCTCACCTGTTCAGTTTTATTACGTGGTTCTGTTGTTTGTTTGCTCACCTGTTCAGTTGTATTACGTGGTTCTGTTGTTTGTTTGCTCACCTGTTCAGTTTTATTACGTGGTTCTGTTGTTTGTTTACTCACCTGTTTAGTTTTTGTTTGCTCACCTGTTCAGTTGTATTACGTGGTTCTGTTGTTTGTTTGCTCACCTGTTCAGTTTTATTACGTGGTTCTGTTGTTTGTTTGCTCACCTGTTCAGTTTTATTACGTGGTTCTGTTGTTTGTTTGCTCACCTGTTCAGTTGTATTACGTGGTTCTGTTGTTTGTTTACTCACCTGTTTAGTTTTTGTTTGCTCACCTGTTCAGTTTTATTACGTGGTTCTGTTGTTTGTTTGCTCACCTGTTCAGTTTTATTACGTGGTTCTGTTGTTTGTTTGCTCACCTGTTCAGTTTTATTACGTGGTTCTGTTGTTTGTTTGCTCACCTGTTCAGTTGTATTACGTGGTTCTGTTGTTTGTTTGCTCACCTGTTCAGTTTTATTACGTGGTTCTGTTGTTTGTTTGCTCACCTGTTCAATTGTATTACGTGGTTCTGTTGTTTGTTTGCTCACCTGTTCAGTTTTATTACGTGGTTCTGTTGTTTGTTTGCTCCCCTGTTCAGTTGTATTACGTGGTTCTGCTGTTTGTTTGCTCACCTGTTCAGTTGTATTACGTGGTTCTGTTGTTTGTTTGCTCACCTGTTCAGTTGTAATACGTGGTTCTGTTGTTTGTTTGCTCACCTGTTCAGTTGTATTACGTGGTTCTGTTGTTTGTTTGCTCACCTGTTCACGTTTTTTTTACGTGGTTCTGTTGTTTGTTTGCTCACCTGTTCAGTTGTATTACGTGGTTCTGTTGTTTGTTTGCTCACCTGTTCAGTTTTATTACGTGGTTCTGTTGTTTGTTTGCTCACCTGTTCAGTTGTATTACGTGGTTCTGTTGTTTGTTTGCTCACCTGTTCAGTTTTATTACGTGGTTCTGTTGTTTGTTTGCTCACCTGTTCAGTTTTTGTTTGCTCACCTGTTCAGTTTTATTACGTGGTTCTGTTGTTTGTTTGCTCACCTGTTCAGTTTTATTACGTGGTTCTGTTGTTTGTTTGCTCACCTGTTCAGTTTTATTACGTGGTTCTGTTGTTTGTTTGCTCACCTGTTCAGTTGTATTACGTGGTTCTGTTGTTTGTTTGCTCACCTGTTCAGTTTTATTACGTGGTTCTGTTGTTTGTTTGCTCACCTGTTCAGTTGTATTACGTGGTTCTGTTGTTTGTTTGCTCACCTGTTCAGTTGTATTACGTGGTTCTGTTGTTTGTTTGCTCACCTGTTCAGTTTTATTACGTGGTTCTGTTGTTTGTTTGCTCACCTGTTCAGTTGTATTACGTGGTTCTGTTGTTTGTTTGCTCACCTGTTCAGTTTTATTACGTGGTTCTGTTGTTTTTGATTGCTCACCTGTTCAGTTGTATTACGTGGTTCTGTTGTTTGTTTGCTCACCTGTTCAGTTTTATTACGTGGTTCTGTTGTTTGTTTACTCACCTGTTTAGTTTTTGTTTGCTCACCTGTTCAGTTGTATTACGTGGTTCTGTTGTTTGTTTGCTCACCTGTTCAGTTTTATTACGTGGTTCTGTTGTTTGTTTGCTCACCTGTTTAGTTTTTGTTTGCTCACCTGTTCAGTTTTATTACGTGGTTCTGTTGTTTGTTTGCTCACCTGTTTAGTTTTATTATGTGGTTCTGTTGTTTGTTTGCTCACCTGTTCAGTTTTATTACGTGGTTCTGTTGTTTGTTTGCTCACCTGTTCAGTTGTATTACGTGGTTCTGTTGTTTGTTTACTCACCTGTTTAGTTTTTGTTTGCTCACCTGTTCAGTTTTATTACGTGGTTCTGTTGTTTGTTTGCTCACCTGTTCAGTTTTATTACGTGGTTCTGTTGTTTGTTTGCTCACCTGTTCAGTTTTATTACGTGGTTCTGTTGTTTGTTTGCTCACCTGTTCAGTTGTATTACGTGGTTCTGTTGTTTGTTTGCTCACCTGTTCAGTTTTATTACGTGGTTCTGTTGTTTGTTTGCTCACCTGTTCAATTGTATTACGTGGTTCTGTTGTTTGTTTGCTCACCTGTTCAGTTTTATTACGTGGTTCTGTTGTTTGTTTGCTCCCCTGTTCAGTTGTATTACGTGGTTCTGCTGTTTGTTTGCTCACCTGTTCAGTTGTATTACGTGGTTCTGTTGTTTGTTTGCTCACCTGTTCAGTTGTAATACGTGGTTCTGTTGTTTGTTTGCTCACCTGTTCAGTTGTATTACGTGGTTCTGTTGTTTGTTTGCTCACCTGTTCACGTTTTTTTTACGTGGTTCTGTTGTTTGTTTGCTCACCTGTTCAGTTGTATTACGTGGTTCTGTTGTTTGTTTGCTCACCTGTTCAGTTTTATTACGTGGTTCTGTTGTTTGTTTGCTCACCTGTTCAGTTGTATTACGTGGTTCTGTTGTTTGTTTGCTCACCTGTTCAGTTTTATTACGTGGTTCTGTTGTTTGTTTGCTCACCTGTTCAGTTGTAATACGTGGTTCTGTTGTTTGTTTGCTCACCTGTTCAGTTGTATTACGTGGTTCTGTTGTTTGTTTGCTCACCTGTTCAGTTTTATTACGTGGTTCTGTTGTTTGTTTTCTCACCTGTTCAGGTTTTTTTACGTGGTTCTGTTGTTTGTTTGCTCACCTGTTCAGTTGTATTACGTGGTTCTGTTGTTTGTTTGCTCACCTGTTCAGTTGTATTACGTGGTTCTGTTGTTTGTTTGCTCACCTGTTCAGTTGTATTACGTGGTTCTGCTGTTTGTTTGCTCACCTGTTCAGTTGTATTACGTGGTTCTGTTGTTTGTTTGCTCACCTGTTCAGTTTTATTACGTGGTTCTGTTGTTTGTTTGCTCACCTGTTCAGTTGTATTACGTGGTTCTGTTGTTTGTTTGCTCACCTGTTCAGTTGTATTACGTGGTTCTGTTGTTTGTTTGCTCACCTGTTCAGTTTTATTACGTGGTTCTGTTGTTTGTTTGCTCACCTGTTCAGTTTTATTACGTGGTTCTGTTGTTTGTTTGCTCACCTGTTCAGTTGTATTACGTGGTTCTGTTGTTTTTTTGCTCACCTGTTTAGTTTTTGTTTGCTCACCTGTTCAGTTTTATTACGTGGTTCTGTTGTTTGTTTACTCACCTGTTTAGTTTTTGTTTGCTCACCTGTTCAGTTGTATTACGTGGTTCTGTTGTTTGTTTGCTCACCTGTTCAGTTTTATTACGTGGTTCTGTTGTTTGTTTGCTCACCTGTTCAGTTTTATTACGTGGTTCTGTTGTTTGTTTGCTCACCTGTTCAGTTGTATTACGTGGTTCTGTTGTTTGTTTGCTCACCTGTTCAGTTGTATTACGTGGTTCTGTTGTTTGTTTGCTCACCTGTTCAGTTTTATTACGTGGTTCTGTTGTTTGTTTGCTCACCTGTTCAGTTGTATTACGTGGTTCTGTTGTTTGTTTGCTCACCTGTTTAGTTTTTGTTTGCTCACCTGTTCAGTTTTATTACGTGGTTCTGTTGTTTGTTTACTCACCTGTTTAGTTTTTGTTTGCTCACCTGTTCAGTTGTATTACGTGGTTCTGTTGTTTGTTTGCTCACCTGTTCAGTTTTATTACGAGGTTCTGTTGTTTGTTTGCTCACCTGTTCAGTTTTATTACGTGGTTCTGTTGTTTGTTTGCTCACCTGTTCAGTTGTATTACGTGGTTCTGTTGTTTGTTTGCTCACCTGTTCAGTTGTATTACGTGGTTCTGTTGTTTGTTTGCTCACCTGTTCAGGTTTTTTTTACGTGGTTCTGTTGTTTGTTTGCTCACCTGTTCAGTTTTATTACGTGGTTCTGTTGTTTGTTTGCTCACCTGTTCAGTTTTATTACGTGGTTCTGTTGTTTGTTTGCTCACCTGTTCAGTTGTAATACGTGGTTCTGTTGTTTGTTTGCTCACCTGTTCAGTTGTATTACGTGGTTCTGTTGTTTGTTTGCTCACCTGTTCAGGTTTTTTTTACGTGGTTCTGTTGTTTGTTTGCTCACCTGTTCAGTTGTATTACGTGGTTCTGTTGTTTGTTTGCTCACCTGTTCAGTTGTATTACGTGGTTCTGTTGTTTGTTTGCTCACCTGTTCAGTTGTATTACGTGGTTCTGTTGTTTGTTTGCTCACCTGTTCAGTTTTATTACGTGGTTCTGTTGTTTGTTTGCTCACCTGTTCAGTTGTATTACGTGGTTCTGTTGTTTGTTTGCTCACCTGTTCAGTTGTATTACGTGGTTCTGCTGTTTGTTTGCTCACCTGTTCAGTTGTATTACGTGGTTCTGTTGTTTGTTTGCTCACCTGTTCAGTTTTATTACGTGGTTCTGTTGTTTGTTTGCTCACCTGTTCAGTTGTATTACGTGGTTCTGTTGTTTGTTTGCTCACCTGTTCAGTTGTATTACGTGGTTCTGTTGTTTGTTTGCTCACCTGTTCAGTTTTATTACGTGGTTCTGTTGTTTGTTTGCTCACCTGTTCAGTTTTATTACGTGGTTCTGTTGTTTGTTTGCTCACCTGTTCAGTTGTATTACGTGGTTCTGTTGTTTGTTTGCTCACCTGTTTAGTTTTTGTTTGCTCACCTGTTCAGTTTTATTACGTGGTTCTGTTGTTTGTTTACTCACCTGTTTAGTTTTTGTTTGCTCACCTGTTCAGTTGTATTACGTGGTTCTGTTGTTTGTTTGCTCACCTGTTCAGTTTTATTACGTGGTTCAGTTGTTTGTTTGCTCAC
Organism: Nemertoderma westbladi; assembly: GCA_032718475.1. Taxonomy (NCBI): domain Eukaryota; kingdom Metazoa; phylum Xenacoelomorpha; order Nemertodermatida; family Nemertodermatidae; genus Nemertoderma; species Nemertoderma westbladi. The sequence goes on from JAUCBJ010003662.1 coordinate 55,133, forward strand.
CTGTTCAGTTTTATTACGTGGTTCTGTTGTTTGTTTGCTCACCTGTTCAGTTGTATTACGTGGTTCTGTTGTTTGTTTGCTCACCTGTTCAGTTTTATTACGTGGTTCTGTTGTTTGTTTGCTCACCTGTTCAGTTGTATTACGTGGTTCTGTTGTTTGTTTGCTCACCTGTTCAGTTGTATTACGTGGTTCTGTTGTTTGTTTGCTCACCTGTTCAGTTTTATTACGTGGTTCTGTTGTTTGTTTGCTCACCTGTTTAGTTTTATTACGTGGTTCTGTTGTTTGTTTGCTCACCTGTTCAGTTGTATTACGTGGTTCTGTTGTTTGTTTGCTCACTTGTTCAGTTGTATTACGTGGTTCTGTTGTTTGTTTGCTCACCTGTTCAGTTGTATTACGTGGTTCTGTTGTTTGTTTGCTCACCTGTTCAGTTTTATTACGTGGTTCTGTTGTTTGTTTGCTCACCTGTTCAGTTATATTACGTGGTTCTGTTGTTTGTTTGCTCACCTGTTCAGTTATATTACGTGGTTCTGTTGTTTGTTTGCTCACCTGTTCAGTTTTATTACGTGGTTCTGTTGTTTGTTTGCTCACCTGTTCAGTTGTATTACGTGGTTCTGTTGTTTGTTTACTCACCTGTTCAGTTGTATTACGTGGTTCTGTTGTTTGTTTGCTCACCTGTTCAGTTGTATTACGTGGTTCTGTTGTTTGTTTGCTCACCTGTTCAGTTGTATTACGTGGTTCTGTTGTTTGTTTACTCACCTGTTCAGTTGTATTACGTGGTTCTGTTGTTTGTTTACTCACCTGTTCAGTTGTATTACGTGGTTCTGTTGTTTGTTTGCTCACCTGTTCAGTTTTATTACGTGGTTCTGTTGTTTGTTTGCTCACCTGTTCAGTTGTATTACGTGGTTCTGTTGTTTGTTTGCTCACCTGTTCCGTTATATTACGTGGTTCTGTTGTTTGTTTGCTCACCTGTTCAGTTGTATTACGTGGTTCTGTTGTTTGTTTGCTCACCTGTTCAGTTTTATTACGTGGTTCTGTTGTTTGTTTGCTCACCTGTTCAGTTGTATTACGTGGTTCTGTTGTTTGTTTGCTCACCTGTTCAGTTTTATTACGTGGTTCTCTTGCTTGTTTGCTCACCTGTTCAGTTTTATAACGTGGTTCTGTTGTTTGTTTGCTCACCTGTTCAGTTGTATTACGTGGTTCTGTTGTTTGTTTGCTCACCTGTTCAGTTATATTACGTGGTTCTGTTGTTTGTTTGCTCACCTGTTCAGTTTTATTACGTGGTTCCGTTGTTTGTTTGCTCACCTGTTCAGTTTTATTACGTGGTTCTGTTGTTTGTTTGCTCACATGTTCAGTTGTATTACGTGGTTCTGTTGTTTGTTTGCTCACCTGTTCAGTTTTATTACGTGGTTCTGTTGTTTGTTTGCTCACCTGTTCAGTTTTATTACGTGGTTCTGTTGTTTGTTTGCTCACCTGTTCAGTTGTATTACGTGGTTCTGTTGTTTGTTTGCTCACCTGTTCAGTTATATTACGTGGTTCTGTTGTTTGTTTGCTCACCTGTTCAGTTATATTACGTGGTTCTGTTGTTTGTTTGCTCACCTGTTCAGTTGTATTACGTGGTTCTGTTGTTTGTTTGCTCACCTGTTCAGTTTTATTACGTGGTTCTGTTGTTTGTTTGCTCACCTGTTCAGTTATATTACGTGGGTCTGTTGTTTGTTTGCTCACCTGTTCAGTTGTACATGTATTCCATGGTTCTGTTGTTTGTTTGCTCACCTGTTCAGGTTTTTTACGTGGTTCTGTTGTTTGTTTGCTCACCTGTTCAGTTGTATTACGTGGTTCTGTTGTTTGTTTGCTCACCTGTTCAGTTGTATTACGTGGTTCTGTTGTTTGTTTGCTCACCTGTTCAGTTGTATTACGTGGTTCTGTTGTTTGTTTGCTCACCTGTTCAGTTTTATTACGTGGTTCTGTTGTTTGTTTGCTCAGCTGTTCAGTTATATTACGTGGTTCTGTTGTTTGTTTGCTCACCTGTTCAGTTATATTACGTGGTTCTGTTGTTTGTTTGCTCACCTGTTCAGTTTTATTACGTGGTTCTGTTGTTTGTTTGCTCACCTGTTCAGTTATATTACGTGGTTCTGTTGTTTGTTTGCTCACCTGTTCAGTTGTATTACGTGGTTCTGTTGTTTGTTTGCTCACCTGTTCAGTTTTATTACGTGGTTCTGTTGTTTGTTTGCTCACCTGTTCAGTTGTATTACGTGGTTCTGTTGTTTGTTTGCTCACCTGTTCAGTTTTATTACGTGGTTCTGTTGTTTGTTTGCTCACCTGTTCAGTTTTATAACGTGGTTCTGTTGTTTGTTTGCTCACCTGTTCAGTTGTATTACGTGGTTCTGTTGTTAGTTTGCTCACCTTTTCAGTTTTATTACGTGGTTCTGTTGTTTGTTTGCTCACCTGTTCAGTTTTATTACGTGGTTCTGTTGTTTGTTTGCTCACCTGTTCAGTTGTATTACGTGGTTCTGTTGTTTGTTTGCTCACCTGTTCAGTTTTATTACGTGGTTCTGTTGTTTGTTTGCTCATCTGTTCAGTTTTATTACGTGGTTCTGTTGTTTGTTTGCTCACCTGTTCAGTTTTATTACGTGGTTCTGTTGTTTGTTTGCTCACCTGTTCAGTTGTATTACGTGGTTCTGATGTTTGTTTACTCACCTGTTTAGTTTTTGTTTGCTCACCTGTTCAGTTTTATTACGTGGTTCTGTTGTTTGTTTACTCACCTGTTTAGTTTTTGTTTGCTCACCTGTTCAGTTGTATTACGTGGTTCTGTTGTTTGTTTGCTCACCTGTTCAGTTTTATTACGTGGTTCTGTTGTTTGTTTGCTCACCTGTTCAGTTTTATTACGTGGTTCTGTTGTTTGTTTGCTCACCTGTTCAGTTGTAATACGTGGTTCTGTTGTTTGTTTGCTCACCTGTTCAGTTGTATTACGTGGTTCTGTTGTTTGTTTGCTCACCTGTTCAGGTTTTTTTTACGTGGTTCTGTTGTTTGTTTGCTCACCTGTTCAGTTGTATTACGTGGTTCTGTTGTTTGTTTGCTCACCTGTTCAGTTTTATTACGTGGTTCTGTTGTTTGTTTGCTCACCTGTTCAGTTGTAATACGTGGTTCTGTTGTTTGTTTGCTCACCTGTTCAGTTGTATTACGTGGTTCTGTTGTTTGTTTGCTCACCTGTTCAGGTTTTTTTTACGTGGTTCTGTTGTTTGTTTGCTCACCTGTTCAGTTGTATTACGTGGTTCTGTTGTTTGTTTGCTCACCTGTTTAGTTTTTGTTTGCTCACCTGTTTAGTTTTTGTTTGCTCACCTGTTCAGTTTTATTACGTGGTTCTGTTGTTTGTTTGCTCACCTGTTTAGTTTTTGTTTGCTCACCTGTTTAGTTTTTGTTTGCTCACCTGTTCAGTTTTATTACGTGGTTCTGTTGTTTGTTTGCTCACCTGTTCAGTTGTATTACGTGGTTCTGTTGTTTGTTTGCTCACCTGTTCAGTTGTATTACGTGGTTCTGTTGTTTGTTTGCTCACCTGTTCAGTTTTATTACGTGGTTCTGTTGTTTGTTTGCTCACCTGTTCAGTTGTATTACGTGGTTCTGTTGTTTGTTTGCTCACCTGTTCAGTTGTATTACGTGGTTCTGCTGATTGTTTGCTCACCTGTTCAGTTGTATTACGTGGTTCTGTTGTTTGTTTGCTCACCTGTCCAGTTGTATTACGTGGTTCTGTTGTTTGTTTGCTCACCTGTTCAGTTGTATTACGTGGTTCTGTTGTTTGTTTGCTCACCTGTTCAGTTGTATTACGTGGTTCTGTTGTTTGTTTGCTCACCTGTTCAGTTTTATTACGTGGTTCTGTTGTTTGTTTGCTCACCTGTTCAGTTGTATTACGTGGTTCTGTTGTTTGTTTGCTCACCTGTTCAGTTGTATTACGTGGTTCTGCTGATTGTTTGCTCACCTGTTCAGTTGTATTACGTGGTTCTGTTGTTTGTTTGCTCACCTGTTCAGTTGTATTACGTGGTTCTGTTGTTTGTTTGCTCACCTGTTCAGTTTTATTACGTGGTTCTGTTGTTTGTTTGCTCACCTGTTCAGTTTTATTACGTGGTTCTGTTGTTTGTTTGCTCACCTGTTCAGTTGTATTACGTGGTTCTGCTGATTGTTTGCTCACCTGTTCAGTTGTATTACGTGGTTCTGTTGTTTGTTTGCTCACCAGTTCAGTTGTATTACGTGGTTCTGTTGTTTGTTTGCTCACCTGTTCAGTTTTATTACGTGGTTCTGTTGTTTGTTTGCTCACCTGTTCAGTTGTATTACGTGGTTCTGTTGTTTGTTTGCTCACCTGTTCAGTTGTATTACGTGGTTCTGTTGTTTGTTTGCGCACCTGTTCAGTTGTATTACGTGGTTCTGTTGTTTGTTTGCTCACCTGTTCAGTTTTATTACGTGGTTCTGTTGTTTGTTTGCTCATCTGTTCAGTTTTATTACGTGGTTCTGTTGTTTGTTTGCTCACCTGTTCAGTTTTATTACGTGGTTCTGTTGTTTGTTTGCTCACCTGTTCAGTTGTATTACGTGGTTCTGATGTTTGTTTACTCACCTGTTTAGTTTTTGTTTGCTCACCTGTTCAGTTTTATTACGTGGTTCTGTTGTTTGTTTACTCACCTGTTTAGTTTTTGTTTGCTCACCTGTTCAGTTGTATTACGTGGTTCTGTTGTTTGTTTGCTCACCTGTTCAGTTTTATTACGTGGTTCTGTTGTTTGTTTGCTCACCTGTTCAGTTTTATTACGTGGTTCTGTTGTTTGTTTGCTCACCTGTTCAGTTGTAATACGTGGTTCTGTTGTTTGTTTGCTCACCTGTTCAGTTGTATTACGTGGTTCTGTTGTTTGTTTGCTCACCTGTTCAGGTTTTTTTTACGTGGTTCTGTTGTTTGTTTGCTCACCTGTTCAGTTGTATTACGTGGTTCTGTTGTTTGTTTGCTCACCTGTTCAGTTTTATTACGTGGTTCTGTTGTTTGTTTGCTCACCTGTTCAGTTGTAATACGTGGTTCTGTTGTTTGTTTGCTCACCTGTTCAGTTGTATTACGTGGTTCTGTTGTTTGTTTGCTCACCTGTTCAGGTTTTTTTTACGTGGTTCTGTTGTTTGTTTGCTCACCTGTTCAGTTGTATTACGTGGTTCTGTTGTTTGTTTGCTCACCTGTTTAGTTTTTGTTTGCTCACCTGTTTAGTTTTTGTTTGCTCACCTGTTCAGTTTTATTACGTGGTTCTGTTGTTTGTTTGCTCACCTGTTTAGTTTTTGTTTGCTCACCTGTTTAGTTTTTGTTTGCTCACCTGTTCAGTTTTATTACGTGGTTCTGTTGTTTGTTTGCTCACCTGTTCAGTTGTATTACGTGGTTCTGTTGTTTGTTTGCTCACCTGTTCAGTTGTATTACGTGGTTCTGTTGTTTGTTTGCTCACCTGTTCAGTTTTATTACGTGGTTCTGTTGTTTGTTTGCTCACCTGTTCAGTTGTATTACGTGGTTCTGTTGTTTGTTTGCTCACCTGTTCAGTTGTATTACGTGGTTCTGCTGATTGTTTGCTCACCTGTTCAGTTGTATTACGTGGTTCTGTTGTTTGTTTGCTCACCTGTCCAGTTGTATTACGTGGTTCTGTTGTTTGTTTGCTCACCTGTTCAGTTGTATTACGTGGTTCTGTTGTTTGTTTGCTCACCTGTTCAGTTGTATTACGTGGTTCTGTTGTTTGTTTGCTCACCTGTTCAGTTTTATTACGTGGTTCTGTTGTTTGTTTGCTCACCTGTTCAGTTGTATTACGTGGTTCTGTTGTTTGTTTGCTCACCTGTTCAGTTGTATTACGTGGTTCTGCTGATTGTTTGCTCACCTGTTCAGTTGTATTACGTGGTTCTGTTGTTTGTTTGCTCACCTGTTCAGTTGTATTACGTGGTTCTGTTGTTTGTTTGCTCACCTGTTCAGTTTTATTACGTGGTTCTGTTGTTTGTTTGCTCACCTGTTCAGTTTTATTACGTGGTTCTGTTGTTTGTTTGCTCACCTGTTCAGTTGTATTACGTGGTTCTGCTGATTGTTTGCTCACCTGTTCAGTTGTATTACGTGGTTCTGTTGTTTGTTTGCTCACCAGTTCAGTTGTATTACGTGGTTCTGTTGTTTGTTTGCTCACCTGTTCAGTTTTATTACGTGGTTCTGTTGTTTGTTTGCTCACCTGTTCAGTTGTATTACGTGGTTCTGTTGTTTGTTTGCTCACCTGTTCAGTTGTATTACGTGGTTCTGTTGTTTGTTTGCGCACCTGTTCAGTTGTATTACGTGGTTCTGTTGTTTGTTTGCTCACCTGTTCAGTTTTATTACGTGGTTCTGTTGTTTGTTTGCTCATCTGTTCAGTTTTATTACGTGGTTCTGTTGTTTGTTTGCTCACCTGTTCAGTTTTATTACGTGGTTCTGTTGTTTGTTTGCTCACCTGTTCAGTTGTATTACGTGGTTCTGATGTTTGTTTACTCACCTGTTTAGTTTTTGTTTGCTCACCTGTTCAGTTTTATTACGTGGTTCTGTTGTTTGTTTACTCACCTGTTTAGTTTTTGTTTGCTCACCTGTTCAGTTGTATTACGTGGTTCTGTTGTTTGTTTGCTCACCTGTTCAGTTTTATTACGTGGTTCTGTTGTTTGTTTGCTCACCTGTTCAGTTTTATTACGTGGTTCTGTTGTTTGTTTGCTCACCTGTTCAGTTGTAATACGTGGTTCTGTTGTTTGTTTGCTCACCTGTTCAGTTGTATTACGTGGTTCTGTTGTTTGTTTGCTCACCTGTTCAGGTTTTTTTTACGTGGTTCTGTTGTTTGTTTGCTCACCTGTTCAGTTGTATTACGTGGTTCTGTTGTTTGTTTGCTCACCTGTTCAGTTTTATTACGTGGTTCTGTTGTTTGTTTGCTCACCTGTTCAGTTGTAATACGTGGTTCTGTTGTTTGTTTGCTCACCTGTTCAGTTGTATTACGTGGTTCTGTTGTTTGTTTGCTCACCTGTTCAGGTTTTTTTTTACGTGGTTCTGTTGTTTGTTTGCTCACCTGTTCAGTTGTATTACGTGGTTCTGTTGTTTGTTTGCTCACCTGTTTAGTTTTTGTTTGCTCACCTGTTTAGTTTTTGTTTGCTCACCTGTTCAGTTTTATTACGTGGTTCTGTTGTTTGTTTGCTCACCTGTTTAGTTTTTGTTTGCTCACCTGTTTAGTTTTTGTTTGCTCACCTGTTCAGTTTTATTACGTGGTTCTGTTGTTTGTTTGCTCACCTGTTCAGTTGTATTACGTGGTTCTGTTGTTTAGTTTGCTCACCTGTTCAGTTGTATTACGTGGTTCTGTTGTTTGTTTGCTCACCTGTTCAGTTTTATTACGTGGTTCTGTTGTTTGTTTGCTCACCTGTTCAGTTGTATTACGTGGTTCTGTTGTTTGTTTGCTCACCTGTTCAGTTGTATTACGTGGTTCTGCTGATTGTTTGCTCACCTGTTCAGTTGTATTACGTGGTTCTGTTGTTTGTTTGCTCACCTGTTCAGTTGTATTACGTGGTTCTGTTGTTTGTTTGCTCACCTGTTCAGTTGTATTACGTGGTTCTGTTGTTTGTTTGCTCACCTGTTCAGTTGTATTACGTGGTTCTGTTGTTTGTTTGCTCACCTGTTCAGTTTTATTACGTGGTTCTGTTGTTTGTTTGCTCACCTGTTCAGTTGTATTACGTGGTTCTGTTGTTTGTTTGCTCACCTGTTCAGTTGTATTACGTGGTTCTGCTGATTGTTTGCTCACCTGTTCAGTTGTATTACGTGGTTCTGTTGTTTGTTTGCTCACCTGTTCAGTTGTATTACGTGGTTCTGTTGTTTGTTTGCTCACCTGTTCAGTTTTATTACGTGGTTCTGTTGTTTGTTTGCTCACCTGTTCAGTTTTATTACGTGGTTCTGTTGTTTGTTTGCTCACCTGTTCAGTTGTATTACGTGGTTCTGCTGATTGTTTGCTCACCTGTTCAGTTGTATTACGTGGTTCTGTTGTTTGTTTGCTCACCAGTTCAGTTGTATTACGTGGTTCTGTTGTTGTTTGCTCATCTGTTCAGTTTTATTACGTGGTTCTGTTGTTTGTTTGCTCACCTGTTCAGTTGTATTACGTGGTTCTGTTGTTTGTTTGCTCACCTGTTCAGTTGTATTACGTGGTTCTGTTGTTTGTTTGCTCACCTGTTCAGTTTTATTACGTGGTTCTGTTGTTTGTTTACTCACCTGTTCAGTTGTATTACGTGGTTCTGTTGTTTGTTTGCTCACCTGTTCAGTTGTATTACGTGGTTCTGTTGTTTGTTTGCTCACCTGTTCAGTTGTATTACGTGGTTCTGTTGTTTGTTTGCTCACCTGTTCAGTTTTATTACGTGGTTCTGTTGTTTGTTTGCTCACCTGTTCAGTTGTATTACGTGGTTCTGTTGTTTGTTTGCTCACCTGTTTAGTTTTTGTTTGCTCACCTGTTCAGTTTTATTACGTGGTTCTGTTGTTTGTTTACTCACCTCTTTACTTTTTGTTTGCTCACCTGTTCAGTTGTATTACGTGGTTCTGTTGTTTGTTTGCTCACCTGTTCAGTTTTATTACGTGGTTCTGTTGTTTGTTTGCTCACCTGTTCAGTTTTATTACGTGGTTCTGTTGTTTGTTTGCTCACCTGTTCAGTTGTATTACGTGGTTCTGTTGTTTGTTTGCTCACCTGTTCAGTTTTATTACGTGGTTCTGTTGTTTGTTTGCTCACCTGTTCAGTTGTATTACGTGGTTCTGTTGTTTGTTTGCTCACCTGTTCAGTTGTATTACGTGGTTCTGTTGTTTGTTTGCTCACCTGTTCAGTTTTATTACGTGGTTCGGTTGTTTGTTTGCTCACCTGTTCAGTTTTATTACGTGGTTCTGTTGTTTGTTTGCTCACCTGTTCAGTTGTATTACGTGGTTCTGTTGTTTGTTTGCTCACCTGTTCAGTTGTATTACGTGGTTCTGTTGTTTGTTTGCTCACCTGTTCAGTTGTATTACGTGGTTCTGTTGTTTGTTTGCTCACCTGTTCAGTTTTATTACGTGGTTCTGTTGTTTGTTTGCTCACCTGTTCAGTTATATTACGTGGTTCTGTTGTTTGTTTGCTCACCTGTTCAGTTATATTACGTGGTTCTGTTGTTTGTTTGCTCACCTGTTCAGTTGTATTACGTGGTTCTGCTGATTGTTTGCTCACCTGTTCAGTTGTATTACGTGGTTCTGTTGTTTGTTTGCTCACCTGTTCAGTTGTATTACGTGGTTCTGTTGTTTGTTTGCTCACCTGTTCAGTTTTATTACGTGGTTCTGTTGTTTGTTTGCTCACCTGTTCAGTTTTATTACGTGGTTCTGTTGTTTGTTTGCTCACCTGTTCAGTTGTATTACGTGGTTCTGCTGATTGTTTGCTCACCTGTTCAGTTGTATTACGTGGTTCTGTTGTTTGTTTGCTCACCAGTTCAGTTGTATTACGTGGTTCTGTTGTTTGTTTGCTCACCTGTTCAGTTTTATTACGTGGTTCTGTTGTTTGTTTGCTCACCTGTTCAGTTGTATTACGTGGTTCTGTTGTTTGTTTGCTCACCTGTTCAGTTGTATTACGTGGTTCTGTTGTTTGTTTGCTCACCTGTTCAGTTTTATTACGTGGTTCTGTTGTTTGTTTACTCACCTGTTCAGTTGTATTACGTGGTTCTGTTGTTTGTTTGCTCACCTGTTCAGTTGTATTACGTGGTTCTGTTGTTTGTTTGCTCACCTGTTCAGTTGTATTACGTGGTTCTGTTGTTTGTTTGCTCACCTGTTCAGTTTTATTACGTGGTTCTGTTGTTTGTTTGCTCACCTGTTCAGTTGTATTACGTGGTTCTGTTGTTTGTTTGCTCACCTGTTTAGTTTTTGTTTGCTCACCTGTTCAGTTGTATTACGTGGTTCTGTTGTTTGTTTGCTCACCAGTTCAGTTGTATTACGTGGTTCTGTTGTTTGTTTGCTCACCTGTTCAGTTTTATTACGTGGTTCTGTTGTTTGTTTGCTCACCTGTTCAGTTGTATTACGTGGTTCTGTTGTTTGTTTGCTCACCTGTTCAGTTGTATTACGTGGTTCTGTTGTTTGTTTGCTCACCTGTTCAGTTGTATTACGTGGTTCTGTTGTTTGTTTGCTCACCTGTTCAGTTTTATTACGTGGTTCTGTTGTTTGTTTACTCACCTGTTCAGTTGTATTACGTGGTTCTGTTGTTTGTTTGCTCACCTGTTCAGTTGTATTACGTGGTTCTGTTGTTTGTTTGCTCACCTGTTCAGTTGTATTACGTGGTTCTGTTGTTTGTTTGCTCACCTGTTCAGTTTTATTACGTGGTTCTGTTGTTTGTTTGCTCACCTGTTCAGTTGTATTACGTGGTTCTGTTGTTTGTTTGCTCACCTGTTTAGTTTTTGTTTGCTCACCTGTTCAGTTTTATTACGTGGTTCTGTTGTTTGTTTACTCACCTCTTTACTTTTTGTTTGCTCACCTGTTCAGTTGTATTACGTGGTTCTGTTGTTTGTTTGCTCACCTGTTCAGTTTTATTACGTGGTTCTGTTGTTTGTTTGCTCACCTGTTCAGTTTTATTACGTGGTTCTGTTGTTTGTTTGCTCACCTGTTCAGTTGTATTACGTGGTTCTGTTGTTTGTTTGCTCACCTGTTCAGTTTTATTACGTGGTTCTGTTGTTTGTTTGCTCACCTGTTCAGTTGTATTACGTGGTTCTGTTGTTTGTTTGCTCACCTGTTCAGTTGTATTACGTGGTTCTGTTGTTTGTTTGCTCACCTGTTCAGTTTTATTACGTGGTTCGGTTGTTTGTTTGCTCACCTGTTCAGTTTTATTACGTGGTTCTGTTGTTTGTTTGCTCACCTGTTCAGTTGTATTACGTGGTTCTGTTGTTTGTTTGCTCACCTGTTCAGTTGTATTACGTGGTTCTGTTGTTTGTTTGCTCACCTGTTCAGTTGTATTACGTGGTTCTGTTGTTTGTTTGCTCACCTGTTCAGTTTTATTACGTGGTTCTGTTGTTTGTTTGCTCACCTGTTCAGTTATATTACGTGGTTCTGTTGTTTGTTTGCTCACCTGTTCAGTTATATTACGTGGTTCTGTTGTTTGTTTGCTCACCTGTTCAGTTGTATTACGTGGTTCTGCTGATTGTTTGCTCACCTGTTCAGTTGTATTACGTGGTTCTGTTGTTTGTTTGCTCACCTGTTCAGTTGTATTACGTGGTTCTGTTGTTTGTTTGCTCACCTGTTCAGTTTTATTACGTGGTTCTGTTGTTTGTTTGCTCACCTGTTCAGTTTTATTACGTGGTTCTGTTGTTTGTTTGCTCACCTGTTCAGTTGTATTACGTGGTTCTGCTGATTGTTTGCTCACCTGTTCAGTTGTATTACGTGGTTCTGTTGTTTGTTTGCTCACCAGTTCAGTTGTATTACGTGGTTCTGTTGTTTGTTTGCTCACCTGTTCAGTTTTATTACGTGGTTCTGTTGTTTGTTTGCTCACCTGTTCAGTTGTATTACGTGGTTCTGTTGTTTGTTTGCTCACCTGTTCAGTTGTATTACGTGGTTCTGTTGTTTGTTTGCTCACCTGTTCAGTTTTATTACGTGGTTCTGTTGTTTGTTTACTCACCTGTTCAGTTGTATTACGTGGTTCTGTTGTTTGTTTGCTCACCTGTTCAGTTGTATTACGTGGTTCTGTTGTTTGTTTGCTCACCTGTTCAGTTGTATTACGTGGTTCTGTTGTTTGTTTGCTCACCTGTTCAGTTTTATTACGTGGTTCTGTTGTTTGTTTGCTCACCTGTTCAGTTGTATTACGTGGTTCTGTTGTTTGTTTGCTCACCTGTTTAGTTTTTGTTTGCTCACCTGTTCAGTTTTATTACGTGGTTCTGTTGTTTGTTTACTCACCTCTTTACTTTTTGTTTGCTCACCTGTTCAGTTGTATTACGTGGTTCTGTTGTTTGTTTGCTCACCTGTTCAGTTTTATTACGTGGTTCTGTTGTTTGTTTGCTCACCTGTTCAGTTTTATTACGTGGTTCTGTTGTTTGTTTGCTCACCTGTTCAGTTGTATTACGTGGTTCTGTTGTTTGTTTGCTCACCTGTTCAGTTTTATTACGTGGTTCTGTTGTTTGTTTGCTCACCTGTTCAGTTGTATTACGTGGTTCTGTTGTTTGTTTGCTCACCTGTTCAGTTGTATTACGTGGTTCTGTTGTTTGTTTGCTCACCTGTTCAGTTTTATTACGTGGTTCGGTTGTTTGTTTGCTCACCTGTTCAGTTTTATTACGTGGTTCTGTTGTTTGTTTGCTCACCTGTTCAGTTGTATTACGTGGTTCTGTTGTTTGTTTGCTCACCTGTTCAGTTGTATTACGTGGTTCTGTTGTTTGTTTGCTCACCTGTTCAGTTGTATTACGTGGTTCTGTTGTTTGTTTGCTCACCTGTTCAGTTTTATTACGTGGTTCTGTTGTTTGTTTGCTCACCTGTTCAGTTATATTACGTGGTTCTGTTGTTTGTTTGCTCACCTGTTCAGTTATATTACGTGGTTCTGTTGTTTGTTTGCTCACCTGTTCAGTTTTATTACGTGGTTCTGTTGTTTGTTTGCTCACCTGTTCAGTTGTATTACGTGGTTCTGTTGTTTGTTTGCTCACCTGTTCAGGTTTTTTTTTACGTGGTTCTGTTGTTTGTTTGCTCACCTGTTCAGTTGTATTACGTGGTTCTGTTGTTTGTTTGCTCACCTGTTCAGTTTTATTACGTGGTTCTGTTGTTTGTTTGCTCACCTGTTCAGTTGTAATACGTGGTTCTGTTGTTTGTTTGCTCACCTGTTCAGTTGTATTACGTGGTTCTGTTGTTTGTTTGCTCACCTGTTCAGGTTTTTTTTACGTGGTTCTGTTGTTTGTTTGCTCACCTGTTCAGTTGTATTACGTGGTTCTGTTGTTTGTTTGCTCACCTGTTTAGTTTTTGTTTGCTCACCTGTTTAGTTTTTGTTTGCTCACCTGTTCAGTTTTATTACGTGGTTCTGTTGTTTGTTTGCTCACCTGTTTAGTTTTTGTTTGCTCACCTGTTTAGTTTTTGTTTGCTCACCTGTTCAGTTTTATTACGTGGTTCTGTTGTTTGTTTGCTCACCTGTTCAGTTGTATTACGTGGTTCTGTTGTTTGTTTGCTCACCTGTTCAGTTGTATTACGTGGTTCTGTTGTTTGTTTGCTCACCTGTTCAGTTTTATTACGTGGTTCTGTTGTTTGTTTGCTCACCTGTTCAGTTTTATTACGTGGTTCTGTTGTTTGTTTGCTCACCTGTTCAGTTGTATTACGTGGTTCTGTTGTTTGTTTGCTCACCTGTTCAGTTGTATTACGTGGTTCTGCTGATTGTTTGCTCACCTGTTCAGTTGTATTACGTGGTTCTGTTGTTTGTTTGCTCACCTGTCCAGTTGTATTACGTGGTTCTGTTGTTTGTTTGCTCACCTGTTCAGTTGTATTACGTGGTTCTGTTGTTTGTTTGCTCACCTGTTCAGTTGTATTACGTGGTTCTGTTGTTTGTTTGCTCACCTGTTCAGTTGTATTACGTGGTTCTGTTGTTTGTTTGCTCACCTGTTCAGTTGTATTACGTGGTTCTGTTGTTTGTTTGCTCACCTGTTCAGTTGTATTACGTGGTTCTGCTGATTGTTTGCTCACCTGTTCAGTTGTATTACGTGGTTCTGTTGTTTGTTTGCTCACCTGTTCAGTTGTATTACGTGGTTCTGTTGTTTGTTTGCTCACCTGTTCAGTTTTATTACGTGGTTCTGTTGTTTGTTTGCTCACCTGTTCAGTTTTATTACGTGGTTCTGTTGTTTGTTTGCTCACCTGTTCAGTTGTATTACGTGGTTCTGCTGATTGTTTGCTCACCTGTTCAGTTGTATTACGTGGTTCTGTTGTTTGTTTGCTCACCAGTTCAGTTGTATTACGTGGTTCTGTTGTTTGTTTGCTCACCTGTTCAGTTTTATTACGTGGTTCTGTTGTTTGTTTGCTCACCTGTTCAGTTGTATTACGTGGTTCTGTTGTTTGTTTGCTCACCTGTTCAGTTGTATTACGTGGTTCTGTTGTTTGTTTGCGCACCTGTTCAGTTGTATTACGTGGTTCTGTTGTTTGTTTGCTCACCTGTTCAGTTTTATTACGTGGTTCTAGTGTTTGTTTGCTCATCTGTTCAGTTTTATTACGTGGTTCTGTTGTTTGTTTGCTCACCTGTTCAGTTTTATTACGTGGTTCTGTTGTTTGTTTGCTCACCTGTTCAGTTGTATTACGTGGTTCTGATGTTTGTTTACTCACCTGTTTAGTTTTTGTTTGCTCACCTGTTCAGTTTTATTACGTGGTTCTGTTGTTTGTTTACTCACCTGTTTAGTTTTTGTTTGCTCACCTGTTCAGTTGTATTACGTGGTTCTGTTGTTTGTTTGCTCACCTGTTCAGTTTTATTACGTGGTTCTGTTGTTTGTTTGCTCACCTGTTCAGTTTTATTACGTGGTTCTGTTGTTTGTTTGCTCACCTGTTCAGTTGTAATACGTGGTTCTGTTGTTTGTTTGCTCACCTGTTCAGTTGTATTACGTGGTTCTGTTGTTTGTTTGCTCACCTGTTCAGGTTTTTTTTACGTGGTTCTGTTGTTTGTTTGCTCACCTGTTCAGTTGTATTACGTGGTTCTGTTGTTTGTTTGCTCACCTGTTCAGTTTTATTACGTGGTTCTGTTGTTTGTTTGCTCACCTGTTCAGTTGTAATACGTGGTTCTGTTGTTTGTTTGCTCACCTGTTCAGTTGTATTACGTGGTTCTGTTGTTTGTTTGCTCACCTGTTCAGGTTTTTTTTACGTGGTTCTGTTGTTTGTTTGCTCACCTGTTCAGTTGTATTACGTGGTTCTGTTGTTTGTTTGCTCACCTGTTTAGTTTTTGTTTGCTCACCTGTTTAGTTTTTGTTTGCTCACCTGTTCAGTTTTATTACGTGGTTCTGTTGTTTGTTTGCTCACCTGTTTAGTTTTTGTTTGCTCACCTGTTTAGTTTTTGTTTGCTCACCTGTTCAGTTTTATTACGTGGTTCTGTTGTTTGTTTGCTCACCTGTTCAGTTGTATTACGTGGTTCTGTTGTTTAGTTTGCTCACCTGTTCAGTTGTATTACGTGGTTCTGTTGTTTGTTTGCTCACCTGTTCAGTTTTATTACGTGGTTCTGTTGTTTGTTTGCTCACCTGTTCAGTTGTATTACGTGGTTCTGTTGTTTGTTTGCTCACCTGTTCAGTTGTATTACGTGGTTCTGCTGATTGTTTGCTCACCTGTTCAGTTGTATTACGTGGTTCTGTTGTTTGTTTGCTCACCTGTTCAGTTGTATTACGTGGTTCTGTTGTTTGTTTGCTCACCTGTTCAGTTGTATTACGTGGTTCTGTTGTTTGTTTGCTCACCTGTTCAGTTGTATTACGTGGTTCTGTTGTTTGTTTGCTCACCTGTTCAGTTTTATTACGTGGTTCTGTTGTTTGTTTGCTCACCTGTTCAGTTGTATTACGTGGTTCTGTTGTTTGTTTGCTCACCTGTTCAGTTGTATTACGTGGTTCTGCTGATTGTTTGCTCACCTGTTCAGTTGTATTACGTGGTTCTGTTGTTTGTTTGCTCACCTGTTCAGTTGTATTACGTGGTTCTGTTGTTTGTTTGCTCACCTGTTCAGTTTTATTACGTGGTTCTGTTGTTTGTTTGCTCACCTGTTCAGTTTTATTACGTGGTTCTGTTGTTTGTTTGCTCACCTGTTCAGTTGTATTACGTGGTTCTGCTGATTGTTTGCTCACCTGTTCAGTTGTATTACGTGGTTCTGTTGTTTGTTTGCTCACCAGTTCAGTTGTATTACGTGGTTCTGTTGTTTGTTTGCTCACCTGTTCAGTTTTATTACGTGGTTCTGTTGTTTGTTTGCTCACCTGTTCAGTTGTATTACGTGGTTCTGTTGTTTGTTTGCTCACCTGTTCAGTTGTATTACGTGGTTCTGTTGTTTGTTTGCTCACCTGTTCAGTTTTATTACGTGGTTCTGTTGTTTGTTTACTCACCTGTTCAGTTGTATTACGTGGTTCTGTTGTTTGTTTGCTCACCTGTTCAGTTGTATTACGTGGTTCTGTTGTTTGTTTGCTCACCTGTTCAGTTGTATTACGTGGTTCTGTTGTTTGTTTGCTCACCTGTTCAGTTTTATTACGTGGTTCTGTTGTTTGTTTGCTCACCTGTTCAGTTGTATTACGTGGTTCTGTTGTTTGTTTGCTCACCTGTTTAGTTTTTGTTTGCTCACCTGTTCAGTTTTATTACGTGGTTCTGTTGTTTGTTTACTCACCTCTTTACTTTTTGTTTGCTCACCTGTTCAGTTGTATTACGTGGTTCTGTTGTTTGTTTGCTCACCTGTTCAGTTTTATTACGTGGTTCTGTTGTTTGTTTGCTCACCTGTTCAGTTTTATTACGTGGTTCTGTTGTTTGTTTGCTCACCTGTTCAGTTGTATTACGTGGTTCTGTTGTTTGTTTGCTCACCTGTTCAGTTTTATTACGTGGTTCTGTTGTTTGTTTGCTCACCTGTTCAGTTGTATTACGTGGTTCTGTTGTTTGTTTGCTCACCTGTTCAGTTGTATTACGTGGTTCTGTTGTTTGTTTGCTCACCTGTTCAGTTTTATTACGTGGTTCGGTTGTTTGTTTGCTCACCTGTTCAGTTTTATTACGTGGTTCTGTTGTTTGTTTGCTCACCTGTTCAGTTGTATTACGTGGTTCTGTTGTTTGTTTGCTCACCTGTTCAGTTGTATTACGTGGTTCTGTTGTTTGTTTGCTCACCTGTTCAGTTGTATTACGTGGTTCTGTTGTTTGTTTGCTCACCTGTTCAGTTTTATTACGTGGTTCTGTTGTTTGTTTGCTCACCTGTTCAGTTATATTACGTGGTTCTGTTGTTTGTTTGCTCACCTGTTCAGTTATATTACGTGGTTCTGTTGTTTGTTTGCTCACCTGTTCAGTTGTATTACGTGGTTCTGCTGATTGTTTGCTCACCTGTTCAGTTGTATTACGTGGTTCTGTTGTTTGTTTGCTCACCTGTTCAGTTGTATTACGTGGTTCTGTTGTTTGTTTGCTCACCTGTTCAGTTTTATTACGTGGTTCTGTTGTTTGTTTGCTCACCTGTTCAGTTTTATTACGTGGTTCTGTTGTTTGTTTGCTCACCTGTTCAGTTGTATTACGTGGTTCTGCTGATTGTTTGCTCACCTGTTCAGTTGTATTACGTGGTTCTGTTGTTTGTTTGCTCACCAGTTCAGTTGTATTACGTGGTTCTGTTGTTTGTTTGCTCACCTGTTCAGTTTTATTACGTGGTTCTGTTGTTTGTTTGCTCACCTGTTCAGTTGTATTACGTGGTTCTGTTGTTTGTTTGCTCACCTGTTCAGTTGTATTACGTGGTTCTGTTGTTTGTTTGCTCACCTGTTCAGTTTTATTACGTGGTTCTGTTGTTTGTTTACTCACCTGTTCAGTTGTATTACGTGGTTCTGTTGTTTGTTTGCTCACCTGTTCAGTTGTATTACGTGGTTCTGTTGTTTGTTTGCTCACCTGTTCAGTTGTATTACGTGGTTCTGTTGTTTGTTTGCTCACCTGTTCAGTTTTATTACGTGGTTCTGTTGTTTGTTTGCTCACCTGTTCAGTTGTATTACGTGGTTCTGTTGTTTGTTTGCTCACCTGTTTAGTTTTTGTTTGCTCACCTGTTCAGTTTTATTACGTGGTTCTGTTGTTTGTTTACTCACCTCTTTACTTTTTGTTTGCTCACCTGTTCAGTTGTATTACGTGGTTCTGTTGTTTGTTTGCTCACCTGTTCAGTTTTATTACGTGGTTCTGTTGTTTGTTTGCTCACCTGTTCAGTTTTATTACGTGGTTCTGTTGTTTGTTTGCTCACCTGTTCAGTTGTATTACGTGGTTCTGTTGTTTGTTTGCTCACCTGTTCAGTTTTATTACGTGGTTCTGTTGTTTGTTTGCTCACCTGTTCAGTTGTATTACGTGGTTCTGTTGTTTGTTTGCTCACCTGTTCAGTTGTATTACGTGGTTCTGTTGTTTGTTTGCTCACCTGTTCAGTTTTATTACGTGGTTCGGTTGTTTGTTTGCTCACCTGTTCAGTTTTATTACGTGGTTCTGTTGTTTGTTTGCTCACCTGTTCAGTTGTATTACGTGGTTCTGTTGTTTGTTTGCTCACCTGTTCAGTTGTATTACGTGGTTCTGTTGTTTGTTTGCTCACCTGTTCAGTTGTATTACGTGGTTCTGTTGTTTGTTTGCTCACCTGTTCAGTTTTATTACGTGGTTCTGTTGTTTGTTTGCTCACCTGTTCAGTTATATTACGTGGTTCTGTTGTTTGTTTGCTCACCTGTTCAGTTATATTACGTGGTTCTGTTGTTTGTTTGCTCACCTGTTCAGTTTTATTACGTGGTTCTGTTGTTTGTTTGCTCACCTGTTCAGTTGTATTACGTGGTTCTGTTGTTTGTTTGCTCACCTGTTCCGTTATATTACGTGGTTCTGTTGTTTGTTTGCTCACCTGTTCAGTTGTATTACGTGGTTCTGTTGTTTGTTTGCTCACCTGTTCAGTTTTATTACGTGGTTCTGTTGTTTGTTTGCTCACCTGTTCAGTTGTATTACGTGGTTCTGTTGTTTGTTTGCTCACCTGTTCAGTTTCATTACGTGGTTCTCTTGCTTGTTTGCTCACCTGTTCAGTTTTATAACGTGGTTCTGTTGTTTGTTTGCTCACCTGTTCAGTTTATTACGTGGTTCTGTTGTTTGTTTGCTCACCTGTTCAGTTTTATTACGTGGTTCTGTTGTTTGTTTGCTCACCTGTTCAGTTGTATTACGTGGTTCTGTTGTTTGTTTGCTCACCTGTTCAGTTGTATTACGTGGTTCTGTTGTTTGTTTGCTCACCTGTTCAGTTTTATTACGTGGTTCTGTTGTTTGTTTGCTCACCTGTTCAGTTTTATTACGTGGTTCTGTTGTTTGTTTGCTCACCTGTTCAGTTGTATTACGTGGTTCTGTTGTTTGTTTGCTCACCTGTTCAGTTATATTACGTGGTTCTGTTGTTTGTTTGCTCACCTGTTCAGTTTTATTACGTGGTTCTGTTGTTTGTTTGCTCACCTGTTCAGTTGTATTACGTGGTTCTGTTGTTTGTTTGCTCACCTGTTCAGTTTTATTACGTGGTTCTCTTGCTTGTTTGCTCACCTGTTCAGTTTTATTACGTGGTTCTGTTGTTTGTTTGCTCACCTGTTCAGTTGTATTACGTGGTTCTGTTGTTTGTTTGCTCACCTGTTCAGTTTTATTACGTGGTTCTGTTGTTTGTTTGCTCACCTGTTCAGTTGTATTACGTGGTTCTGTTGTTTGTTTGCTCACCTGTTCAGTTGTATTACGTGGTTCTGTTGTTTGTTTGCTCACCTGTTCAGTTTTATTACGTGGTTCTGTTGTTTGTTTACTCACCTGTTCAGTTGTATTACGTGGTTCTGTTGTTTGTTTGCTCACCTGTTCAGTTGTATTACGTGGTTCTGTTGTTTGTTTGCTCACCTGTTCAGTTGTATTACGTGGTTCTGTTGTTTGTTTGCTCACCTGTTCAGTTTTATTACGTGGTTCTGTTGTTTGTTTGCTCACCTGTTCAGTTGTATTACGTGGTTCTGTTGTTTGTTTGCTCACCTGTTTAGTTTTTGTTTGCTCACCTGTTCAGTTTTATTACGTGGTTCTGTTGTTTGTTTACTCACCTCTTTAGTTTTTGTTTGCTCACCTGTTCAGTTGTATTACGTGGTTCTGTTGTTTGTTTGCTCACCTGTTCAGTTTTATTACGTGGTTCTGTTGTTTGTTTGCTCACCTGTTCAGTTTTATTACGTGGTTCTGTTGTTTGTTTGCTCACCTGTTCAGTTGTATTACGTGGTTCTGTTGTTTGTTTGCTCACCTGTTCAGTTTTATTACGTGGTTCTGTTGTTTGTTTGCTCACCTGTTCAGTTGTATTACGTGGTTCTGTTGTTTGTTTGCTCACCTGTTCAGTTGTATTACGTGGTTCTGTTGTTTGTTTGCTCACCTGTTCAGTTTTATTACGTGGTTCTGTTGTTTGTTTGCTCACCTGTTCAGTTTTATTACGTGGTTCTGTTGTTTGTTTGCTCACCTGTTCAGTTGTATTACGTGGTTCTGTTGTTTGTTTGCTCACCTGTTCAGTTGTATTACGTGGTTCTGTTGTTTGTTTGCTCACCTGTTCAGTTGTATTACGTGGTTCTGTTGTTTGTTTGCTCACCTGTTCAGTTTTATTACGTGGTTCTGTTGTTTGTTTGCTCACCTGTTCAGTTATATTACGTGGTTCTGTTGTTTGTTTGCTCACCTGTTCAGTTATATTACGTGGTTCTGTTGTTTGTTTGCTCACCTGTTCAGTTTTATTACGTGGTTCTGTTGTTTGTTTGCTCACCTGTTCAGTTGTATTACGTGGTTCTGTTGTTTGTTTGCTCACCTGTTCCGTTATATTACGTGGTTCTGTTGTTTGTTTGCTCACCTGTTCAGTTGTATTACGTGGTTCTGTTGTTTGTTTGCTCACCTGTTCAGTTTTATTACGTGGTTCTGTTGTTTGTTTGCTCACCTGTTCAGTTGTATTACGTGGTTCTGTTGTTTGTTTGCTCACCTGTTCAGTTTTATTACGTGGTTCTCTTGCTTGTTTGCTCACCTGTTCAGTTTTATAACGTGGTTCTGTTGTTTGTTTGCTCACCTGTTCAGTTGTATTACGTGGTTCTGTTGTTTGTTTGCTCACCTGTTCAGTTTTATTACGTGGTTCTGTTGTTTGTTTTCTCACCTGTTCAGTTGTATTACGTGGTTCTGTTGTTTGTTTGCTCACCTGTTCAGTTGTATTACGTGGTTCTGTTGTTTGTTTGCTCACCTGTTCAGTTTTATTACGTGGTTCTGTTGTTTGTTTGCTCACCTGTTCAGTTTTATTACGTGGTTCTGTTGTTTGTTTGCTCACCTGTTCAGTTGTATTACGTGGTTCTGTTGTTTGTTTGCTCACCTGTTCAGTTATATTACGTGGTTCTGTTGTTTGTTTGCTCACCTGTTCAGTTTTATTACGTGGTTCTGTTGTTTGTTTGCTCACCTGTTCAGTTGTATTACGTGGTTCTGTTGTTTGTTTGCTCACCTGTTCAGTTTTATTACGTGGTTCTCTTGCTTGTTTGCTCACCTGTTCAGTTTTATTACGTGGTTCTGTTGTTTGTTTGCTCACCTGTTCAGTTGTATTACGTGGTTCTGTTGTTTGTTTGCTCACCTGTTCAGTTTTATTACGTGGTTCTGTTGTTTGTTTGCTCACCTGTTCAGTTGTATTACGTGGTTCTGTTGTTTGTTTGCTCACCTGTTCAGTTGTATTACGTGGTTCTGTTGTTTGTTTGCTCACCTGTTCAGTTTTATTACGTGGTTCTGTTGTTTGTTTGCTCACCTGTTCAGTTTTATTACGTGGTTCTGTTGTTTGTTTGCTCACCTGTTCAGTTGTATTACGTGGTTCTGTTGTTTGTTTGCTCACCTGTTCAGTTGTATTACGTGGTTCTGTTGTTTGTTTGCTCACCTGTTCAGTTGTATTACGTGGTTCTGTTGTTTGTTTGCTCACCTGTTCAGTTTTATTACGTGGTTCTGTTGTTTGTTTGCTCACCTGTTCAGTTATATTACGTGGTTCTGTTGTTTGTTTGCTCACCTGTTCAGTTATATTACGTGGTTCTGTTGTTTGTTTGCTCACCTGTTCAGTTTTATTACGTGGTTCTGTTGTTTGTTTGCTCACCTGTTCAGTTGTATTACGTGGTTCTGTTGTTTGTTTGCTCACCTGTTCCGTTATATTACGTGGTTCTGTTGTTTGTTTGCTCACCTGTTCAGTTGTATTACGTGGTTCTGTTGTTTGTTTGCTCACCTGTTCAGTTTTATTACGTGGTTCTGTTGTTTGTTTGCTCACCTGTTCAGTTGTATTACGTGGTTCTGTTGTTTGTTTGCTCACCTGTTCAGTTTTATTACGTGGTTCTCTTGCTT
Source organism: Nemertoderma westbladi (assembly GCA_032718475.1). Taxonomy (NCBI): domain Eukaryota; kingdom Metazoa; phylum Xenacoelomorpha; order Nemertodermatida; family Nemertodermatidae; genus Nemertoderma; species Nemertoderma westbladi. The sequence goes on from JAUCBJ010003662.1 coordinate 77,136, forward strand.
GTTTGCTCACCTGTTCAGTTTTATAACGTGGTTCTGTTGTTTGTTTGCTCACCTGTTCAGTTGTATTACGTGGTTCTGTTGTTTGTTTGCTCACCTGTTCAGGTTTTTTTACGTGGTTCTGTTGTTTGTTTGCTCACCTGTTCAGTTGTATTACGTGGTTCTGTTGTTTGTTTGCTCACCTGTTCAGTTGTATTACGTGGTTCTGTTGTTTGTTTGCTCACCTGTTCAGTTGTATTACGTGGTTCTGTTGTTTGTTTGCTCACCTGTTCAGTTTTATTACGTGGTTCTGTTGTTTGTTTGCTCACCTGTTCAGTTGTATTACGTGGTTCTGTTGTTTGTTTGCTCACCTGTTCAGTTGTATTACGTGGTTCTGCTGTTTGTTTGCTCACCTGTTCAGTTGTTTTACGTGGTTCTGTTGTTTGTTTGCTCACCTGTTCAGTTTTATTACGTGGTTCTGTTGTTTGTTTGCTCACCTGTTCAGTTGTATTACGTGGTTCTGTTGTTTGTTTGCTCACCTGTTCAGTTGTATTACGTGGTTCTGTTGTTTGTTTGCTCACCTGTTCAGTTTTATTACGTGGTTCTGTTGTTTGTTTGCTCACCTGTTCAGTTTTATTACGTGGTTCTGTTGTTTGTTTGCTCACCTGTTCAGTTGTATTACGTGGTTCTGTTGTTTGTTTGCTCACCTGTTCAGTTGTATTACGTGGTTCTGTTGTTTGTTTGCTCACCTGTTCAGTTTTATTACGTGGTTCTGTTGTTTGTTTGCTCACCTGTTCAGTTTTATTACGTGGTTCTGTTGTTTGTTTGCTCACCTGTTCAGTTGTATTACGTGGTTCTGTTGTTTGTTTGCTCACCTGTTCAGTTGTATTACGTGGTTCTGTTGTTTGTTTGCTCACCTGTTCAGTTTTATTACGTGGTTCTGTTGTTTGTTTGCTCACCTGTTCAGTTTTATTACGTGGTTCTGTTGTTTGTTTGCTCACCTGTTCAGTTGTATTACGTGGTTCTGTTGTTTGTTTGCTCACCTGTTCAGTTGTATTACGTGGTTCTGTTGTTTGTTTGCTCACCTGTTCAGTTGTATTACGTGGTTCTGTTGTTTGTTTGCTCACCTGTTCAGTTTTATTACGTGGTTCTGTTGTTTGTTTGCTCACCTGTTCAGTTATATTACGTGGTTCTGTTGTTTGTTTGCTCACCTGTTCAGTTATATTACGTGGTTCTGTTGTTTGTTTGCTCACCTGTTCAGTTTTATTACGTGGTTCTGTTGTTTGTTTGCTCACCTGTTCAGTTGTATTACGTGGTTCTGTTGTTTGTTTGCTCACCTGTTCCGTTATATTACGTGGTTCTGTTGTTTGTTTGCTCACCTGTTCAGTTGTATTACGTGGTTCTGTTGATTGTTTGCTCACCTGTTCAGTTTTATTACGTGGTTCTGTTGTTTGTTTGCTCACCTGTTCAGTTGTATTACGTGGTTCTGTTGTTTGTTTGCTCACCTGTTCAGTTTTATTACGTGGTTCTCTTGCTTGTTTGCTCACCTGTTCAGTTTTATAACGTAGTTCTGTTGTTTGTTTGCTCACCTGTTCAGTTGTATTACGTGGTTCTGTTGTTTGTTTGCTCACCTGTTCAGGTTTTTTTTACGTGGTTCTGTTGTTTGTTTGCTCACCTGTTCAGTTGTATTACGTGGTTCTGTTGTTTGTTTGCTCACCTGTTCAGTTGTATTACGTGGTTCTGTTGTTTGTTTGCTCATCTGTTCAGTTGTATTACGTGGTTCTGTTGTTTGTTTGCTCACCTGTTCAGTTTTATTACGTGGTTCTGTTGTTTGTTTGCTCACCTGTTCAGTTGTATTACGTGGTTCTGTTGTTTGTTTGCTCACCTGTTCAGTTGTATTACGTGGTTCTGCTGTTTGTTTGCTCACCTGTTCAGTTATATTACGTGGTTCTGTTGTTTGTTTGCTCACCTGTTCAGTTTTATTACGTGGTTCTGTTGTTTGTTTGCTCACCTGTTCAGTTGTATTACGTGGTTCTGTTGTTTGTTTGCTCACCTGTTCCGTTATATTACGTGGTTCTGTTGTTTGTTTGCTCACCTGTTCAGTTGTATTACGTGGTTCTGTTGATTGTTTGCTCACCTGTTCAGTTTTATTACGTGGTTCTGTTGTTTGTTTGCTCACCTGTTCAGTTGTATTACGTGGTTCTGTTGTTTGTTTGCTCACCTGTTCAGTTTTATTACGTGGTTCTCTTGCTTGTTTGCTCACCTGTTCAGTTTTATAACGTGGTTCTGTTGTTTGTTTGCTCACCTGTTCAGTTGTATTACGTGGTTCTGTTGTTTGTTTGCTCACCTGTTCAGGTTTTTTTTACGTGGTTCTGTTGTTTGTTTGCTCACCTGTTCAGTTGTATTACGTGGTTCTGTTGTTTGTTTGCTCACCTGTTCAGTTGTATTACGTGGTTCTGTTGTTTGTTTGCTCATCTGTTCAGTTGTATTACGTGGTTCTGTTGTTTGTTTGCTCACCTGTTCAGTTTTATTACGTGGTTCTGTTGTTTGTTTGCTCACCTGTTCAGTTGTATTACGTGGTTCTGTTGTTTGTTTGCTCACCTGTTCAGTTGTATTACGTGGTTCTGTTGTTTGTTTGCTCACCTGTTCAGTTTTATTACGTGGTTCTGTTGTTTGTTTGCTCACCTGTTCAGTTGTATTACGTGGTTCTGTTGTTTGTTTGCTCACCTGTTCAGTTGTATTACGTGGTTCTGCTGTTTGTTTGCTCACCTGTTTAGTTGTTTTACGTGGTTCTGTTGTTTGTTTGCTCAACTGTTCAGTTTTATTACGTGGTTCTGTTGTTTGTTTGCTCACCTGTTCAGTTGTATTACGTGGTTCTGTTGTTTGTTTGCTCACCTGTTCAGTTGTATTACGTGGTTCTGTTGTTTGTTTGCTCACCTGTTCAGTTTTATTACGTGGTTCTGTTGTTTGTTTGCTCACCTGTTCAGTTTTATTACGTGGTTCTGTTGTTTGTTTGCTCACCTGTTCAGTTGTATTACGTGGTTCTGTTGTTTGTTTGCTCACCTGTTCAGTTGTATTACGTGGTTCTGTTGTTTGTTTGCTCACCTGTTCAGTTTTATTACGTGGTTCTGTTGTTTGTTTGCTCACCTGTTCAGTTTTATTACGTGGTTCTGTTGTTTGTTTGCTCACCTGTTCAGTTGTATTACGTGGTTCTGTTGTTTGTTTGCTCACCTGTTCAGTTGTATTACGTGGTTCTGTTGTTTGTTTGCTCACCTGTTCAGTTTTATTACGTGGTTCTGTTGTTTGTTTGCTCACCTGTTCAGTTTTATTACGTGGTTCTGTTGTTTGTTTGCTCACCTGTTCAGTTGTATTACGTGGTTCTGTTGTTTGTTTGCTCACCTGTTCAGTTGTATTACGTGGTTCTGTTGTTTGTTTGCTCACCTGTTCAGTTGTATTACGTGGTTCTGTTGTTTGTTTGCTCACCTGTTCAGTTTTATTACGTGGTTCTGTTGTTTGTTTGCTCACCTGTTCAGTTATATTACGTGGTTCTGTTGTTTGTTTGCTCACCTGTTCAGTTATATTACGTGGTTCTGTTGTTTGTTTGCTCACCTGTTCAGTTTTATTACGTGGTTCTGTTGTTTGTTTGCTCACCTGTTCAGTTGTATTACGTGGTTCTGTTGTTTGTTTGCTCACCTGTTCCGTTATATTACGTGGTTCTGTTGTTTGTTTGCTCACCTGTTCAGTTGTATTACGTGGTTCTGTTGATTGTTTGCTCACCTGTTCAGTTTTATTACGTGGTTCTGTTGTTTGTTTGCTCACCTGTTCAGTTGTATTACGTGGTTCTGTTGTTTGTTTGCTCACCTGTTCAGTTTTATTACGTGGTTCTCTTGCTTGTTTGCTCACCTGTTCAGTTTTATAACGTGGTTCTGTTGTTTGTTTGCTCACCTGTTCAGTTGTATTACGTGGTTCTGTTGTTTGTTTGCTCACCTGTTCAGGTTTTTTTTACGTGGTTCTGTTGTTTGTTTGCTCACCTGTTCAGTTGTATTACGTGGTTCTGTTGTTTGTTTGCTCACCTGTTCAGTTGTATTACGTGGTTCTGTTGTTTGTTTGCTCATCTGTTCAGTTGTATTACGTGGTTCTGTTGTTTGTTTGCTCACCTGTTCAGTTTTATTACGTGGTTCTGTTGTTTGTTTGCTCACCTGTTCAGTTGTATTACGTGGTTCTGTTGTTTGTTTGCTCACCTGTTCAGTTGTATTACGTGGTTCTGCTGTTTGTTTGCTCACCTGTTTAGTTGTTTTACGTGGTTCTGTTGTTTGTTTGCTCAACTGTTCAGTTTTATTACGTGGTTCTGTTGTTTGTTTGCTCACCTGTTCAGTTGTATTACGTGGTTCTGTTGTTTGTTTGCTCACCTGTTCAGTTGTATTACGTGGTTCTGTTGTTTGTTTGCTCACCTGTTCAGTTTTATTACGTGGTTCTGTTGTTTGTTTGCTCACCTGTTCAGTTTTATTACGTGGTTCTGTTGTTTGTTTGCTCACCTGTTCAGTTGTATTACGTGGTTCTGTTGTTTGTTTGCTCACCTGTTTAGTTTTTGTTTGCTCACCTGTTCAGTTTTATTACGTGGTTCTGTTGTTTGTTTACTCACCTGTTTAGTTTTTGTTTGCTCACTTGTTCAGTTGTATTACGTGGTTCTGTTGTTTGTTTGCTCACCTGTTCAGTTTTATTACGTGGTTCTGTTGTTTGTTTGCTCACCTGTTCAGTTTTATTACGTGGTTCTGTTGTTTGTTTGCTCACCTGTTCAGTTGTATTACGTGGTTCTGTTGTTTGTTTGCTCACCTGTTCAGTTTTATTACGTGGTTCTGTTGTTTGTTTGCTCACCTGTTCAGTTGTATTACGTGGTTCTGTTGTTTGTTTGCTCACCTGTTCAGTTGTATTACGTGGTTCTGTTGTTTGTTTGCTCACCTGTTCAGTTTTATTACGTGGTTCTGTTGTTTGTTTGCTCACCTGTTCAGTTTTATTACGTGGTTCTGTTGTTTGTTTGCTCACCTGTTCAGTTGTATTACGTGGTTCTGTTGTTTGTTTGCTCACCTGTTCAGTTGTATTACGTGGTTCTGTTGTTTGTTTGCTCACCTGTTCAGTTGTATTACGTGGTTCTGTTGTTTGTTTGCTCACCTGTTCAGTTTTATTACGTGGTTCTGTTGTTTGTTTGCTCACCTGTTCAGTTATATTACGTGGTTCTGTTGTTTGTTTGCTCACCTGTTCAGTTATATTACGTGGTTCTGTTGTTTGTTTGCTCACCTGTTCAGTTTTATTACGTGGTTCTGTTGTTTGTTTGCTCACCTGTTCAGTTGTATTACGTGGTTCTGTTGTTTGTTTGCTCACCTGTTCCGTTATATTACGTGGTTCTGTTGTTTGTTTGCTCACCTGTTCAGTTGTATTACGTGGTTCTGTTGTTTGTTTGCTCACCTGTTCAGTTTTATTACGTGGTTCTGTTGTTTGTTTGCTCACCTGTTCAGTTGTATTACGTGGTTCTGTTGTTTGTTTGCTCACCTGTTCAGTTTTATTACGTGGTTCTCTTGCTTGTTTGCTCACCTGTTCAGTTTTATAACGTGGTTCTGTTGTTTGTTTGCTCACCTGTTCAGTTGTATTACGTGGTTCTGTTGTTTGTTTGCTCACCTGTTCAGTTATATTACGTGGTTCTGTTGTTTGTTTGCTCACCTGTTCAGTTTTATTACGTGGTTCTGTTGTTTGTTTGCTCACCTGTTCAGTTTTATTACGTGGTTCTGTTGTTTGTTTGCTCACCTGTTCAGTTGTATTACGTGGTTCTGTTGTTTGTTTGCTCACCTGTTCAGTTTTATTACGTGGTTCTGTTGTTTGTTTGCTCACCTGTTCAGTTTTATTACGTGGTTCTGTTGTTTGTTTGCTCACCTGTTCAGTTATATTACGTGGGTCTGTTGTTTGTTTGCTCACCTGTTGTGACGGGATCTACGGATCCCGGTTTATCCGTTGGGTTTTCTATCCACGCGTACCCGCCGTGTGTGAAAGGTAAAAGAGTTCTGATGTTGGGTAATATGTATAAAGGTATAATAGTCTGATAGTTGATATAGTATAGTATGACACAACAGGTAATATATAATGGCGGTAGCGGACGGTGATAGAAGTCACCGTTCCACCCTACTGAACTAACTGAGTAAACTAAACTGATATGATTACAGGTTACTGGTTATATTGCACGGTGGCCTTATTGCTACTCAATCGATGCCTTTCCCCCCTCTGATTGGTTGATACCCCTGTTGGCACCCTTTGGAGTGTTTCCCTTCACTCCCTGTGTTCTCTCTCGGTTAGGGGTTTGGCCCCTGACCCCTATTGTGTGTGTCTCCTTTGGGGCCTATTATCTCCGTTTACTGGGCTGACACGAGGTTGATTGGTAATCAACCTCGTGCTCCCAATATTGCTTTATGGCTCACTCTATGGGTTTGTGTTAGCGGAATTGGATAAGCTAACACTCCCCCCCCATGCTATCTTCCCGGTGAGAAGATAGCATCCAACTAAAGTGCGCTACAATTCCGCTGGATCCCGATCTAGCATCGGGTGTGGGGTGGGTATATTTTTTCTTTCGGAGTCGGCTTTCCAGGCCGCTCCCTATGGGTATGATGTCACTACCCTCTGGCGTCTCGTGTCGGGCCGATCGTGCGCTTCTCTCACACAATTTTTGTTTCCCCAACACTCTCACCACTCTTAACTCCGCTCTCTGACTCAACTCGCTCTTACCCTCTCCCCACACCTGAATCGCACTCCTCTCTCTCGCCAACAGTTCCTCTCACTATCTCCTCTCTAATCTCTGCCACTCTCTAAGGCCCTGACCTCTAATGCTACCCCTGTGCTATCATACTATCTACCTACTACTCACTTGCTAACTATCTAACTCTCTTACTAACTCTAACTATCTCTCTAAGCCTACTAACTTTAACTCTAACTCTTTACTAAGTCTAACTAACTCCTACTAACTCTTTACTTCTACTAACTCTCTTGACTCCTCTAAGTCTACCAACTCCGCTAACTAGCTCTCTACTTCTACTAACTCTCTTGACTCCTCTAAGTCTACCAACTCCGCTAACTAGCTCTACTAACTCTACTCCACTCTTCTAACTATGTGGCGCTTGCGGTGCCCACAACCACTTACTATCTGGCACCATATGTGCCCGTCTCTACTATTCTACTACCTGGCACCCTATGTGCCCTCACTATTACACTACTACCTCTCTAACTCTACTACCTGGCACCCTATGTGCCCTCTCTACTACCCTACTCTATCTCTAACTCTCTAACTCTACTACCTGGCACCCTATGTGCCCTGTCTACTACTCTACTCTATCTCTAACTTACCTCCTTTACATCTACTCCCTTTACGTCTACTCGCCTACACGTGACGCTCTGAGTGCCGGCAGAGTGGGTACGTTAATCATGTGAACTACTACTAACTCTTACTAACTCTACTTCTAACTCTCTCTAACTCTCTACTAACTCTCTACTAACTCTCTTAACTCTCTACTCTTCTACTTACGTGGTGCTTGCGGTGCCCACAACCACTCTACTATCTGGCACCCTATGTGCCCTTCTACTACTCAACTACCTCCACTACTAACTCCTTTTGTGCCCGGCACCTCTCGTGCCCGGCACCCACCCTAATTAACATACCCTGCTCTAACATCAAACACGTCATCACGCCCGTGCCCCATTAAGTTCAACGCATTCCCTACTAACTCTAACTACGTGGCGCTTACGGTGCCCACAACCTCTACTGCTCTACTACTTCCTAACTAGCGGTACTTACGTACCCTCTAACTCTAACTAGGTACTACGTACCTATTAACTCTAACTCTAACTAGGTACCACGTACCTACTGACTCTCTAACTAACTCTAGGTACTACGTACCTACTAACTCTAACTCTAACTAGCGGTACTACGTACCCACTAACTCTAACTCTAACTAGCGGTACTACGTACCCTCTAACTATAACTCTAACTAGCGGTACTACGTACCCTCTAACTCTAACTAGCGGTACTACGTACCCTCTAACTCTAACTCTAACTAGCGGTACTACGTACCCTCTAACTCTAACTCTAACTAGCGGTACTACGTACCCTCTAACTCTAACTCTAACTAGCGGTACTACGTACCCTCTAACTCTAACTCTAACTAGCGGTACTACGTACCCTCTAACTCTAACTAACTCTAGGTACTACGTACCTACTAACTCTCTAACTCTAGGTACTACGTACCTACTAACTCTAACTCTGACTAGGTACTACGTACCTACTAACTCTCTAGCTCTCTCTACTAGCTAGCGGTACTACGTACCTTCTTACTCTTACTAAATACTAACTCTCTCTCTCTTACTAACCGGTACTACGTACCCTTTAACTCTTACTCTCTCTAACTAATGGTACTGCGTACCCTCTAACTACTCTAACTGACTAACTAACTAACTCTTACTACCTAACTTACTTCTACCTACTTTATTATTTAATTATTTATTGTTTTTAATTAAATAATTATTTTATATTTTGTGCGTGGGAAGGGCGTATCGCCCTCATTCCCACCCCCCTCAGTCCAAAACTTTGGACGACTAAAAACTCTCACGTGCCCCTTCTTCCGGTAGGCACTCTCCTGCTGCTCTCCTATACGTCCTTTAACTCTTCGCCACACTCTCTTCGGTGCTACCTTTGCTGGCCTCCCCCTTCGTATGTGCGCTGGCATTAAAGCCCTCGACGACCCCCACTCGTCCCTCGGTATACGCGGTGTCTGCCCATGTAATGCCCCCCCGCACTGTGTCAGCCCTGCGTGTGTATGCAACACGCCTCCTTCTACTTTCCCGACTCCTTTGCTCATGGACTTCTCTACCCCTGGTTTAGTCCTTTCACATCCTCTCCCTTTCCAACACTCTCCGGATCTGTGTCCTTTTACCACACATCGATGACATAGTCCGTTTGCGTCTGTGTAGGCTACACGATCTCGTTTGGGCAACGCTCGCCAGTACTTGCAACTCCTGGTCTTATGGGTTCCGTCCCGATGTAATTGACATTGGAATCCTGGATTATAGCGTTTCCTGTATAGTCCTTCACGTATCGCGCTTAGGTTTATATGTACCGATTTAATGTTTTGGTTGTCTAGACTCGGCCTACTGGGTATATTGGGATTGTTTTTATTTACGGTGTTATTTTCTTTCTGTCCCTGCCACGGTGTGGCCCTCCTACCACCTTGTATGGCCGCGTGTGGTAGCGACTGTCCGCACGACCTTCTTCTGTCCAAGGGGTCCGATGTTCTGGCTCCTACTGGGGTATATTGTTGATATTGTGATGGGGGAATGTCACCCTGTCCCCCCCCAGCCGGTATGTTTGGTACTGGGGTTGATGTTAATGTATTGGGGCCCATACATCTATCTCCAATAACTCTCCCATCCCCTGGATATATGTTATGTCCCTGTGTATTATAGTCATGCTGCTGTACCGATATAGGCCTACCCAGTTCTTGCCTACCTACCGGTATGTACTCCGCGGCTCCCGGGTTTAACCCCGTCGCTCGCGCTACCCTATCGCCTACTCTATCTCTCCCAGCATGGCCTATAATAGTATGTGCAGTAAGGCCTACAGTATGTCCTGCAGTCTGCATGTGCCCTTCCGAACCGAAGTTTATTCTTCGCGAATCTCGAATCTCCCCGCGACTACTGCACTCGCGATCGGCAGCTATATCCCGTCGGGAAGCTTCTCTTCGATCCCATCTCCTGTTCTCGACTTTGTATTGGTACCTCCTGTACCCCTCTCTTGGCGTGCGGTGCGTTTCTCCGGGGCGACGGCAATCTCCCGAAGTTCGACCCCACTGGCTCCCTGACTCCATCTCTACTGTCGACGGTCCGTTATCCGTCCTCGCACTGCTATCGTTCGTGGCGACACTTCTTCTACTATCTTCTCTTCTTCTCTTTTCTGTGTAGTATTCCGGCTCGTGAGGTCTCTCGTCGACCTCCCGGTTAAACTCCACTGTTCTTCTTCCCTCTTCTGGTCGGGCTCGACGCTTCGCCTGCCCTCTCGCGATGCCAACCTGCCTCTCTCTGCTCGATCGCACGCCGCTGGGGATACTCGCAATCCCCCTATTACTCTCCGTCGCCGGGTGTTGCAGTTTACCTGGTTCGGCCCGCGCATTATCCGCTGACGGCTGTGGGACACTCTCTGCCCCCCCCTCTCTCTCTACTAACTTCTCGCGGTGGGGTGCCCGTAGCCCCCCCCCACCCGCCACTTCTAACTTCACTATCTCTTACTACACCTTTGCGTCCCTCTTGTCGGACACTCTCTACCCCCCTTCTCTCGCCACTAATCTCTCGCGGTGGGGCGCCCGTAGCCCACCCCCACCCGCCACTTCCAACTTCACTACCTCTTACTACACTTCTACACTCCTCTCTAGTCGACGCACTGTCTCTACTACGGCTGGGTCTATTCACCCCCGCCTCTCTCTCTACTACTGCGTGGCCCATCAGGCCCACCTCGGGTTGGCTCAACCCCGCTACCTCCTGTCTACCAACTACGTGGCCTACCAGGCCGCCGTCGGGTTGGCTCAACCCTGCCACCTCCTGCCTACTAACTACGTGGCCTACCAGGCCACCGTCTGCTGAGTTATGTACGTCCGACACGCTCATATTAATAGCACCATTCCCAATATTATTTGTTAAATCAATTAAATTATTAGAATTTGAAACGGAATTATTATTTAAATTATTTTGCGGGTTTGAATTGAAATTATTATTTAGAGTATTTGTATTTAAATTTAAATTACTACTACCCGGTAAAATATTACTTGCTGCAATAAAGGGATTAGGGTTATCTACTACGGTACTATTAATATTAACATTTCCTAACGTACTACTATTACCCCCCCCGCCCGTACGGCTACACCAGTTCTGGTTTTCCCGCCTGGTGCCTGTAAGTGGGGGCTCACTCTCTGATATTTCCAACCGCGCCAGTTCTAGTCGGCGCTGGTTTAGTTTGGCCCGATATTGCACAAGCCTCCCTATCCGGGCACACAAATCATCCCGCTCACGCTCACCCTCTATCTCTCTCTCTCTGCACTCTCGTAAACTTCGCTCGGCCCTCTCTCTCGCAAGCATTTCAGACCGCTTTGCCGACTCGCTCTCTACTCCCATCTCCCGCTCTCTACACTCCTCGGCTCTCTCTCTATCTTTCTTTGCCCACTCTCTTTCTCTCTCCAACCACGCGGTTTCCTCACTCAATCGTCTCTCTAACTCATTCTGCTCTGTCGCAACCTTTTCTAATTTATACGCCACGCGTTCACTCTCTCGCACCCTTCTTTCTTTTGCGGAGGATGTAGCAGACTTGTCGGTTGCGACGGACTCCCGTCGCCCCTCTGTCCCACCAACTTTCCCCCGCCTCCCGGAACTTCCTCCGACCGACGAGACCGAATCCTCAGAGTTAACCTCGGATTCGCCCTCCTCAGGTCTCTTCCAACCCACTAATTTTATATCCTGGGCATCGACTAAGTATGGCCCTATGTACACTACACTAGGTTCCATACCCCCACATTCCCATAGTTTAAACAGTTCGAAGGCAACTCCCCACGCCCTCAACTCTGCTAGTTCTCTCTGCCCAGAACACACTAGGTGATCAAAGTATCTGTTCGACTCACCTAGTCGCTTTCTCAGTCTCACCTCGTCTATCCTCGCCCCCTCCTTGGCCTCCTTTAGTAGTTCCCTGGTCGCGAGGTAGGCTCGTCGAAGTCGATCAGAAACCCCGACGTCCTCGTCGCCGACCTCTCCTCCATCTCTCCGGGTCCGACGTCGTACCGACGGCCCCACCGTCGCCGTTCCGGTGGACCGTTCGTCGTCCTCGGCCTGTGGCTGGCCTGCGACATCGGTACGTCGACCCTCGCTCCGCGTCGACTCGTCTTTCTCTTCTCCTCCCTTCTCGTCTCCTTCCCTCGACTCGCTCTCCGGTTGTAGACGACCCCCCACATCTCGGTTCGCCGGGTTGCTCGTTGTCGACGTGGTCGGCGTAGCATCGACCGGCGTCGTGGGTTCGTATCGTCTCGCCGTGGCCTCGCGGATCGTTAGATCGTCGTCCGGGGTCCGCGGCGGTGTCGTTCCTATCTCTCGACTCATCGTGGCAGCCACAGTCTGTCAGTTGGTTGGATCCAGTTCTATCACTGTCAGACTGTTAGGGCAGCTGCTAGGATCCTATCTCTGTCAGGGCAGCTGGGCGGATCTAGTTCTATCACTGTGACGGGATCTACGGATCCCGGTTTATCCGTTGGGTTTTCTATCCACGCGTCCCCGCCGTGTGTGAAAGGTAAAAGAGTTCTGATGTTGGGTAATATGTATAAAGGTATAATAGTCTGATAGTTGATATAGTATAGTATGACACAACAGGTAATATATAATGGCGGTAGCGGACGGTGATAGAAGTCACCGTTCCACCCTACTGAACTAACTGAGTAAACTAAACTGATATGATTACAGGTTACTGGTTATATTGCACGGTGGCCTTATTGCTACTCAATCGATGCCTTTCCCCCCTCTGATTGGTTGATACCCCTGTTGGCACCCTTTGGAGTGTTTCCCTTCACTCCCTGTGTTCTCTCTCGGTTAGGGGTTTGGCCCCTGACCCCTATTGTGTGTGTCTCCTTTGGGGCCTATTATCCCCGTTTACTGGGCTGACACGAGGTTGATTGGTAATCAACCTCGTGCTCCCAATATTGCTTTATGGCTCACTCTATGGGTTTGTGTTAGCGGAATTGGATAAGCTAACACCTGTTCAGTTGTACATGTATTCCATGGTTCTGTTGTTTGTTTGCTCACCTGTTCAGATTTTTTACGTGGTTCTGTTGTTTGTTTGCTCACCTGTTCAGTTGTATTACGTGGTTCTGTTGTTTGTTTGCTCACCTGTTCAGTTGTATTACGTGGTTCTGTTGTTTGTTTGCTCACCTGTTCAGTTGTATTACGTGGTTCTGTTGTTTGTTTGCTCACCTGTTCAGTTTTATTACGTGGTTCTGTTGTTTGTTTGCTCAGCTGTTCAGTTATTTTACGTGGTTCTGTTGTTTGTTTGCTCACCTGTTCAGTTATATTACGTGGTTCTGTTGTTTGTTTGCTCACCTGTTTAGTTTTATTACGTGGTTCTGTTGTTTGTTTGCTCACCTGTTCAGTTGTATTACGTGGTTCTGTTGTTTGTTTGCTCACCTGTTCCGTTATATTACGTGGTTCTGTTGTTTGTTTGCTCACCGGTTCAGTTGTATTACGTGGTTCTGTTGTTTGTTTGCTCACCTGTTCAGTTTTATTACGTGGTTCTGTTGTTTGTTTGCTCACCTGTTCAGTTGTATTACGTGGTTCTGTTGTTTGTTTGCTCACCTGTTCAGTTTTATTACGTGGTTCTGTTGTTTGTTTGCTCACCTGTTCAGTTTTATAACGTGGTTCTGTTGTTTGTTTGCTCACCTGTTCAGTTGTATTACGTGGTTCTGTTGTTTGTTTGCTCACCTGTTCAGTTTTATTACGTGGTTCTGTTGTTTGTTTGCTCACCTGTTCAGTTTTATTACGTGGTTCTGTTGTTTGTTTGCTCACCTGTTCAGTTGTATTACGTGGTTCTGTTGTTTGTTTGCTCACCTGTTCAGTTTTATTACGTGGTTCTGTTGTTTGTTTGCTCACCTGTTCAGTTTTATTACGTGGTTCTGTTGTTTGTTTGCTCACCTGTTCAGTTTTATTACGTGGTTCTGTTGTTTGTTTGCTCACCTGTTCAGTTGTATTACGTGGTTCTGATGTTTGTTTACTCACCTGTTTAGTTTTTGTTTGCTCACCTGTTCAGTTTTATTACGTGGTTCTGTTGTTTGTTTACTCACCTGTTTAGTTTTTGTTTGCTCACCTGTTCAGTTGTATTACGTGGTTCTGTTGTTTGTTTGCTCACCTGTTCAGTTTTATTACGTGGTTCTGTTGTTTGTTTGCTCACCTGTTCAGGTTTTTTTTACGTGGTTCTGTTGTTTGTTTGCTCACCTGTTCAGTTGTATTACGTGGTTCTGTTGTTTGTTTGCTCACCTGTTCAGTTTTATTACGTGGTTCTGTTGTTTGTTTGCTCACCTGTTCAGTTGTAATACGTGGTTCTGTTGTTTGTTTGCTCACCTGTTCAGTTGTATTACGTGGTTCTGTTGTTTGTTTGCTCACCTGTTCAGGTTTTTTTTACGTGGTTCTGTTGTTTGTTTGCTCACCTGTTCAGTTGTATTACGTGGTTCTGTTGTTTGTTTGCTCACCTGTTCAGTTGTATTACGTGGTTCTGTTGTTTGTTTGCTCACCTGTTCAGTTGTATTACGTGGTTCTGTTGTTTGTTTGCTCACCTGTTCAGTTTTATTACGTGGTTCTGTTGTTTGTTTGCTCACCTGTTCAGTTGTATTACGTGGTTCTGTTGTTTGTTTGCTCACCTGTTCAGTTGTATTACGTGGTTCTGCTGTTTGTTTGCTCACCTGTTCAGTTGTATTACGTGGTTCTGTTGTTTGTTTGCTCACCTGTTCAGTTGTATTACGTGGTTCTGTTGTTTGTTTGCTCACCTGTTCAGTTTTATTACGTGGTTCTGTTGTTTGTTTGCTCACCTGTTCAGTTGTATTACGTGGTTCTGTTGTTTGTTTGCTCACCTGTTCAGTTGTATTACGTGGTTCTGCTGTTTGTTTGCTCACCTGTTCAGTTGTATTACGTGGTTCTGTTGTTTGTTTGCTCACCTGTTCAGTTTTATTACGTGGTTCTGTTGTTTGTTTACTCACCTGTTCAGTGGTATTACGTGGTTCTGTTGTTTGTTTGCTCACCTGTTCAGTTGTATTACGTGGTTCTGTTGTTTGTTTGCTCACCTGTTCAGTTGTATTACGTGGTTCTGTTGTTTGTTTGCTCACCTGTTCAGTTTTATTACGTGGTTCTGTTGTTTGTTTGCTCACCTGTTCAGTTTTATTACGTGGTTCTGTTGTTTGTTTGCTCACCTGTTCAGTTGTATTACGTGGTTCTGTTGTTTGTTTGCTCACCTGTTTAGTTTTTGTTTGCTCACCTGTTCAGTTTTATTACGTGGTTCTGTTGTTTGTTTACTCACCTGTTTAGTTTTTGTTTGCTCACCTGTTCAGTTGTATTACGTGGTTCTGTTGTTTGTTTGCTCACCTGTTCAGTTTTATTACGTGGTTCTGTTGTTTGTTTGCTCACCTGTTAAGTTTTATTACGTGGTTCTGTTGTTTGTTTGCTCACCTGTTCAGTTGTATTACGTGGTTCTGTTGTTTGTTTGCTCACCTGTTCAGTTTTATTACGTGGTTCTGTTGTTTGTTTGCTCACCTGTTCAGTTGTATTACGTGGTTCTGTTGTTTGTTTGCTCACCTGTTCAGTTGTATTACGTGGTTCTGTTGTTTGTTTGCTCACCTGTTCAGTTTTATTACGTGGTTCTGTTGTTTGTTTGCTCACCTGTTCAGTTTTATTACGTGGTTCTGTTGTTTGTTTGCTCACCTGTTCAGTTGTATTACGTGGTTCTGTTGTTTGTTTGCTCACCTGTTCAGTTGTATTACGTGGTTCTGTTGTTTGTTTGCTCACCTGTTCTGTTGTATTACGTGGTTCTGTTGTTTGTTTGCTCACCTGTTCAGTTTTATTACGTGGTTCTGTTGTTTGTTTGCTCACCTGTTCAGTTATATTACGTGGTTCTGTTGTTTGTTTGCTCACCTGTTCAGTTATATTACGTGGTTCTGTTGTTTGTTTGCTCACCTGTTCAGTTTTATTACGTGGTTCTGTTGTTTGTTTGCTCACCTGTTCAGTTGTATTACGTGGTTCTGTTGTTTGTTTGCTCACCTGTTCAGTTTTATTACGTGGTTCTGTTGTTTGTTTGCTCACCTGTTCAGTTGTATTACGTGGTTCTGTTGTTTGTTTGCTCACCTGTTCAGTTTTATTACGTGGTTCTGTTGTTTGTTTGCTCACCTGTTCAGTTTTATTACGTGGTTCTGTTGTTTGTTTGCTCACCTGTTCAGTTTTATTACGTGGTTCTGTTGTTTGTTTGCTCACCTGTTCAGTTATATTACGTGGTTCTGTTGTTTGTTTGCTCACCTGTTCAGTTTTATTACGTGGTTCTGTTGTTTGTTTGCTCACCTGTTCAGTTGTATTACGTGGTTCTGTTGTTTGTTTGCTCACCTGTTCAGTTTTATTACGTGGTTCTGTTGTTTGTTTGCTCACCTGTTCAGTTTTATTACGTGGTTCTGTTGTTTGTTTGCTCACCTGTTCAGGTTTTTTACGTGGTTCTGTTGTTTGTTTGCTCACCTGTTCAGTTGTATTACGTGGTTCTGTTGTTTGTTTGCTCACCTGTTCAGTTGTATTACGTGGTTCTGTTGTTTGTTTGCTCACCTGTTCAGTTGTATTACGTGGTTCTGTTGTTTGTTTGCTCACCTGTTCCGTTATATTACGTGGTTCTGTTGTTTGTTTGCTCACCTGTTCAGTTGTATTACGTGGTTCTGTTGTTTGTTTGCTCACCTGTTCAGTTTTATTACGTGGTTCTGTTGTTTGTTTGCTCACCTGTTCAGTTGTATTACGTGGTTCTGTTGTTTGTTTGCTCACCTGTTCAGTTTTATTACGTGGTTCTCTTGCTTGTTTGCTCACCTGTTCAGTTTTATAACGTGGTTCTGTTGTTTGTTTGCTCACCTGTTCAGTTGTATTACGTGGTTCTGTTGTTTGTTTGCTCACCTGTTCAGTTTTATTACGTGGTTCTGTTGTTTGTTTTCTCACCTGTTCAGTTGTATTACGTGGTTCTGTTGTTTGTTTGCTCACCTGTTCAGTTGTATTACGTGGTTATGTTGTTTGTTTGCTCACCTGTTCAGTTTTATTACGTGGTTCTGTTGTTTGTTTGCTCACCTGTTCAGTTTTATTACGTGGTTCTGTTGTTTGTTTGCTCACCTGTTCAGTTGTATTACGTGGTTCTGTTGTTTGTTTGCTCACCTGTTCAGTTATATTACGTGGTTCTGTTGTTTGTTTGCTCACCTGTTCAGTTTTATTACGTGGTTCTGTTGTTTGTTTGCTCACCTGTTCAGTTGTATTACGTGGTTCTGTTGTTTGTTTGCTCACCTGTTCAGTTTTATTACGTGGTTCTCTTGCTTGTTTGCTCACCTGTTCAGTTTTATTACGTGGTTCTGTTGTTTGTTTGCTCACCTGTTCAGTTGTATTACGTGGTTCTGTTGTTTGTTTGCTCACCTGTTCAGTTTTATTACGTGGTTCTGTTGTTTGTTTGCTCACCTGTTCAGTTGTATTACGTGGTTCTGTTGTTTGTTTGCTCACCTGTTCAGTTGTATTACGTGGTTCTGTTGTTTGTTTGCTCACCTGTTCAGTTTTATTACGTGGTTCTGTTGTTTGTTTGCTCACCTGTTCAGTTTTATTACGTGGTTCTGTTGTTTGTTTGCTCACCTGTTCAGTTGTATTACGTGGTTCTGCTGTTTGTTTGCTCACCTGTTCAGTTGTATTACGTGGTTCTGTTGTTTGTTTGCTCACCTGTTCAGTTGTATTACGTGGTTCTGTTGTTTGTTTGCTCACCTGTTCAGTTTTATTACGTGGTTCTGTTGTTTGTTTGCTCACCTGTTCAGTTGTATTACGTGGTTCTGTTGTTTGTTTGCTCACCTGTTCAGTTGTATTACGTGGTTCTGCTGTTTGTTTGCTCACCTGTTCAGTTGTATTACGTGGTTCTGTTGTTTGTTTGCTCACCTGTTCAGTTTTATTACGTGGTTCTGTTGTTTGTTTACTCACCTGTTCAGTGGTATTACGTGGTTCTGTTGTTTGTTTGCTCACCTGTTCAGTTGTATTACGTGGTTCTGTTGTTTGTTTGCTCACCTGTTCAGTTGTATTACGTGGTTCTGTTGTTTGTTTGCTCACCTGTTCAGTTTTATTACGTGGTTCTGTTGTTTGTTTGCTCACCTGTTCAGTTTTATTACGTGGTTCTGTTGTTTGTTTGCTCACCTGTTCAGTTGTATTACGTGGTTCTGTTGTTTGTTTGCTCACCTGTTTAGTTTTTGTTTGCTCACCTGTTCAGTTTTATTACGTGGTTCTGTTGTTTGTTTACTCACCTGTTTAGTTTTTGTTTGCTCACCTGTTCAGTTGTATTACGTGGTTCTGTTGTTTGTTTGCTCACCTGTTCAGTTTTATTACGTGGTTCTGTTGTTTGTTTGCTCACCTGTTAAGTTTTATTACGTGGTTCTGTTGTTTGTTTGCTCACCTGTTCAGTTGTATTACGTGGTTCTGTTGTTTGTTTGCTCACCTGTTCAGTTTTATTACGTGGTTCTGTTGTTTGTTTGCTCACCTGTTCAGTTGTATTACGTGGTTCTGTTGTTTGTTTGCTCACCTGTTCAGTTGTATTACGTGGTTCTGTTGTTTGTTTGCTCACCTGTTCAGTTTTATTACGTGGTTCTGTTGTTTGTTTGCTCACCTGTTCAGTTTTATTACGTGGTTCTGTTGTTTGTTTGCTCACCTGTTCAGTTGTATTACGTGGTTCTGTTGTTTGTTTGCTCACCTGTTCAGTTGTATTACGTGGTTCTGTTGTTTGTTTGCTCACCTGTTCTGTTGTATTACGTGGTTCTGTTGTTTGTTTGCTCACCTGTTCAGTTTTATTACGTGGTTCTGTTGTTTGTTTGCTCACCTGTTCAGTTATATTACGTGGTTCTGTTGTTTGTTTGCTCACCTGTTCAGTTATATTACGTGGTTCTGTTGTTTGTTTGCTCACCTGTTCAGTTTTATTACGTGGTTCTGTTGTTTGTTTGCTCACCTGTTCAGTTGTATTACGTGGTTCTGTTGTTTGTTTGCTCACCTGTTCAGTTTTATTACGTGGTTCTGTTGTTTGTTTGCTCACCTGTTCAGTTGTATTACGTGGTTCTGTTGTTTGTTTGCTCACCTGTTCAGTTTTATTACGTGGTTCTGTTGTTTGTTTGCTCACCTGTTCAGTTTTATTACGTGGTTCTGTTGTTTGTTTGCTCACCTGTTCAGTTTTATTACGTGGTTCTGTTGTTTGTTTGCTCACCTGTTCAGTTATATTACGTGGTTCTGTTGTTTGTTTGCTCACCTGTTCAGTTGTATTACGTGGTTCTGTTGTTTGTTTGCTCACCTGTTCAGTTGTATTACGTGGTTCTGTTGTTTGTTTGCTCACCTGTTCAGTTTTATTACGTGGTTCTGTTGTTTGTTTGCTCACCTGTTCAGTTTTATTACGTGGTTCTGTTGTTTGTTTGCTCACCTGTTCAGGTTTTTTACGTGGTTCTGTTGTTTGTTTGCTCACCTGTTCAGTTGTATTACGTGGTTCTGTTGTTTGTTTGCTCACCTGTTCAGTTGTATTACGTGGTTCTGTTGTTTGTTTGCTCACCTGTTCAGTTGTATTACGTGGTTCTGTTGTTTGTTTGCTCACCTGTTCCGTTATATTACGTGGTTCTGTTGTTTGTTTGCTCACCTGTTCAGTTGTATTACGTGGTTCTGTTGTTTGTTTGCTCACCTGTTCAGTTTTATTACGTGGTTCTGTTGTTTGTTTGCTCACCTGTTCAGTTGTATTACGTGGTTCTGTTGTTTGTTTGCTCACCTGTTCAGTTTTATTACGTGGTTCTCTTGCTTGTTTGCTCACCTGTTCAGTTTTATAACGTGGTTCTGTTGTTTGTTTGCTCACCTGTTCAGTTGTATTACGTGGTTCTGTTGTTTGTTTGCTCACCTGTTCAGTTTTATTACGTGGTTCTGTTGTTTGTTTTCTCACCTGTTCAGTTGTATTACGTGGTTCTGTTGTTTGTTTGCTCACCTGTTCAGTTGTATTACGTGGTTATGTTGTTTGTTTGCTCACCTGTTCAGTTTTATTACGTGGTTCTGTTGTTTGTTTGCTCACCTGTTCAGTTTTATTACGTGGTTCTGTTGTTTGTTTGCTCACCTGTTCAGTTGTATTACGTGGTTCTGTTGTTTGTTTGCTCACCTGTTCAGTTATATCACGTGGTTCTGTTGTTTGTTTGCTCACCTGTTCAGTTTTATTACGTGGTTCTGTTGTTTGTTTGCTCACCTGTTCAGTTGTATTACGTGGTTCTGTTGTTTGTTTGCTCACCTGTTCAGTTTTATTACGTGGTTCTCTTGCTTGTTTGCTCACCTGTTCAGTTTTATTACGTGGTTCTGTTGTTTGTTTGCTCACCTGTTCAGTTGTATTACGTGGTTCTGTTGTTTGTTTGCTCACCTGTTCAGTTTTATTACGTGGTTCTGTTGTTTGTTTGCTCACCTGTTCAGTTGTATTACGTGGTTCTGTTGTTTGTTTGCTCACCTGTTCAGTTGTATTACGTGGTTCTGTTGTTTGTTTGCTCACCTGTTCAGTTTTATTACGTGGTTCTGTTGTTTGTTTGCTCACCTGTTCAGTTTTATTACGTGGTTCTGTTGTTTGTTTGCTCACCTGTTCAGTTGTATTACGTGGTTCTGTTGTTTGTTTGCTCACCTGTTCAGTTGTATTACGTGGTTCTGTTGTTTGTTTGCTCACCTGTTCAGTTTTATTACGTGGTTCTGTTGTTTGTTTGCTCACCTGTTCAGTTGTATTACGTGGTTCTGATGTTTGTTTACTCACCTGTTTAGTTTTTGTTTGCTCACCTGTTCAGTTTTATTACGTGGTTCTGTTGTTTGTTTACTCACCTGTTTAGTTTTTGTTTGCT